>CM035406.1:174013019-174130519 GCA_020310875.1 Ceratopteris richardii
TGTCAAATTCGTGAGTGATTCTTCAACAGCTCCCCCTCAATCACTAATTTGACTCTTCCTGTCTTTCATATATTTTCCTTTCTTTTATACCTGCCATTTCTTTGAATCTACTTGTCTTTGTTCCATCCAAGCTCTTTGTCAGAATATCTGCAATCTGATCTTTTGTCGGAGTGTATACTATTTCTATCTCCTTCTCCATTACCTTTTCCCTCAGGAAATGATACTGAATTTCTATGTGCTTTGTTCTTGCATGAAATACTGGTTTGCTGCAAGATACAACGAGCTCATATTATCTCCATGTATGATAGGTATACCTTGATCAATACCCATGCTTTTGAACAAGGTTTGCATCCATATCACTTCTTTAGCTGCTTCTACAAGTCCTTTATATTCTGCTTCTGTTGACGATAAAGCCACTGTGTGTTGTTTCTTCGAACACCAGCTTACTAGCTTGTCTCCTAGGTATATCATATACCCATGTGTTGATCTTCTGTCATCTTGACTTCCTGCCCAGTCTGAGTCACTGTATGCTCTCAACTTTATATCTGACGTAAAAGGATAATATAATCCTTCCTTTACAATTCTTTTGATATATCTAAGTACTCTTTGTCCTGCAACCCAGTGTTGATCCTTCGGACAATGCATGAACTGTGAGAGAACTCCCACTGCATAGCT
Organism: Ceratopteris richardii; assembly: GCA_020310875.1. Classification (NCBI taxonomy): domain Eukaryota; kingdom Viridiplantae; phylum Streptophyta; class Polypodiopsida; order Polypodiales; family Pteridaceae; genus Ceratopteris; species Ceratopteris richardii. Next base: position 174,013,695 of record CM035406.1, read on the forward strand.
GAGATCCGGTCGTGTTAGTGTAGCGTAAATTAGACTTCCCACTAACAACTGATACTTTCTCATATCTTTAAACTCTGCTCCACTATATTTGTTGAGTTTATGATTTACTTCGAGCGGTGTTGAAGCTTCTGTGCAATTCTCCATATTAAACTTCTTCAGTAAGTTTAAGAGATACCTTTCTTGCGTAACATATACACCATGATCTGTGTATGTGAATTCCATTCCAAGAAATTATGATAACTTTCCTAGATCACTGAACTTAAACTCCTTTTCAAGCAATCTCTTTACTTCTTTAATTCCTTCATCTGAGGTACCTATGATTATAATGTCATCTACATAAACGCAAATGTAGATCATACCTTCTTTTGTTCTCTTGATGAGTAGACTTGCATCTTCCTTTGAACTTTGATATCCAAGTTCATTGAAATACTTCACAAGTCTGTAATTCCAAGATCTTGGAGCTTGCTTCAGTCCGTAAAGTGCTTTTCTTAATCTGCAAACAAAATTTGGGTATCTGGAACTTACAAACCCTTCTGGTTGTTCTATGTAGACTTCATCTGATATATATCCATTCAGAAATCCATTCTTTATATCTAGCTGACTTAGCTTCCATCCTTTTGATGCTACTATAGCAATCACTATCCTTATGGTTGACATCTTTGCCACCGGACTAAACGTCTCGTCATAATCTATGCCATGCGTCTGAGCATAGCCCTTGACAACCAGTCTAGCTTTGTATCTGGCTATTCTTCCATCTGCAAATTTCTTAACTTTGAAAACCCATTTATTTCCAATTACTTTCTTACCATTTGGTTTAGGAACAAGTTCCCATGTCTTGTTCTCCTCTAGTGCGCTAAACTCTTCTTCCATTGCTTCTTCCCATTGCTTCTTGCCTTTAGCTTCATCATAGTTCTGAGGTTCTTCATCATCTTTGACCATATATGCATAATATTTCTAAGTTATATACGAAGTATCATAGGAATACCTTTTTGGTTGTCTTCTAGTCCTGCTTGACCTTCTTGGTTCACATTGTTCATAAGTGTCTGAATACACTTCCTCATCAAGTATAGGAATTTCTTCATTCCTTCTTGTTAATCCATTTCTAGACGTACTTGCTTGCATATAGTCTTCGTCTCTATTCACCTGCACAATTGATTTTCCTTTCTCTTTTCTTCTTACCTCTTCTTCAAATTCTTCCGTTGTGTGACTTTGATCTGTATACCAGCTCTTCTGTTCATCAAATGTAACATCTCTGGAAACAGTAAACTGTTTTGTTAGAGGACTCCATAACATGTAGCCCATCTGCTTTTCATCATATCCGACGAACACATATTTCTCTACTTTTGGTTCGAGCTTATGTCTGAGTTGTGATGGTACATAAGCATAAGCTACTGATCCAAACACTTTGCAATGATCAAGTGTTGGTTTCTTTCCCCACCAAGCTTCATAAGGGGTCATTCCATCTAAAGTTGTACATGGTAATCTGTTTACAAGTATGTAGCTGTATTTACAGCTTCAGCCCAAAGATAATTTGGACAATCTCTTAATACCTGCATTCCAAAGATAATCATTGAACTCTCGAGAGAAGTATTCTCCCCCTCCATCAAACCTCAGTCTCTTCAGCTTTCGACCTGTGAGTCTTTCAGCATATGCATGAAGATGCTTGAAGGTTTCAAATACTTCAGATCTTTCCTTCAAAACATATAACGTTATCCATCTTGTAGCATCATCAATGAATAAAACATAATACCTTGAGCCACTGATTGATCCTTCTTTTGTTGGACCCCATACATTTGTATGAATGAGTTCGAGTACTTCATCATGTTTGAATCCTTTCTTCTGGAAAGGTAACCTGTGGGCTTTTCCCATCTGACATGCTTCGCACTTGTGAATCATGTGTTGGTTCTGTACATTCGGTAATCCGAGTACTGACTGATTTGAAATCATAGCTTTAATTCCTTTTTCATTGAAATGACCTAATCTCTTATGCTAGAGATCAAGTTCTGTAATTACCTTTCACCATGTGTGAGCAACGCTTGGCCGATGTTCCCTTGTACTCTTAAAGTAAAGAGTCTGCCTTCTTTCTTACCAGAGACAATCTGATTATATCCATTCTCGAGATCTTCTACAAATACTCCTTCATTTGTAAATCTAACATGAAAACCTTTCTCAACTATCTGTCCTACACTAATTAAATTTTTCGGTATTGTCGGAACATACAAAACATTGGTTAGCGAATCTGCTCCACTCTTACATTTCAATTTTCCAATTGAATGTACACTATGCCTCGTATCGTCACCTGTTTGAACAGTATGACTGGAACTACCTTTTTCCAATTCTGACATCAGTTCTATATTTCCTGACAAGTGATTAGAACATCCAGAATCAATGTAAAATACCTTTAGGTCTTCGTTATCTGATGTGCCGATTGAGTTCATCATCAATGATGTATGACTTTCATTATGTGTGTCATTTGTGTAGTTGTTTAGGTGGTGTTGTAGGATTGATTCTGTCCCCAACTTCTTGCTTCACCTTTACCATAGCCTCCTCTTTGATTCTGTCTTCCTCTTTGAAAATTACTCTAATATCTTCCGCTTCTGCCTCTGCTATTACTGTTCTGATTTTGATTTGATCCTTGTTGATTGTGCCATCAATCATGAGCCAGATGATTACTTAATCCACAGATCCAGCAAGCCTTCTTGTTGTTAGTCTGACTACCTCTTCCCTTTCCAAAGCCTCTTGCTCTTCCTCTGCCGGTGCCTTTACCTCTTGCATAATAAGCCTGAGCGCTCGACTCTTCTTCATCTTTTGACTTACCTTTGTCTGCTTTCTTCTTGTTCTTCATGTACATTGCAGAACTTTGTCCTTTATCTGCATCTCCTTTCAGGTCTTGCTCATATGTGAGCATCAAACCAAGCAGTTGATTTAAATCTGGTACAAAATGATTTAAAGAAAGTTCAGTTGAGAGTACGAAAGGTTTCCACCTTTCATCTCCTCTCAAACCTATTAGCAGTTGCGCTATCAATCTGTGATCTTCGACATCTTCATTTATGGATCCAAGACTATCTGCTAGATCCTTCATCTTAGTAACATAGTCACTAATGCTTTGATTCGACTTCTTTTTTAACGTTGTGAATTCAGACCATAAGCTAGCCTTCCTAGCTTTCGTAGTATTTTGGAAATGATCTTCCAACGCACTCCATATGTCCTCCGCTTTCTCCAGACCTCTAATGTGCGGTAGTAGATGATCTGTAATGGTATTAAAAATGTAAGCTCTTGCCCTTGCATCTTTCTTCTGCCACAGCTTCAAGGCTTCTTATTCTTCCTTTTCCGGTTGACTATCATCTTCGAAAGTCGGCTTCTTTTCTTCTCTAGTCACATACATCATTAAGTCCTTACTCAGAAGTAAGGCTTCCATGCGCATTACCCATGCGGGATAATTATCTTTGTCCAATTTATCAATTTGGACATGATCTGCCATGATCTTCTTATTTATGTTACTTCCGGTGAGTGTAATGTTAAAGGGTTTTACCTTTTGTAAACCTTTACCTTGAAAATGACTTCGGAATACTTCTTGATACCGTTTGTTAGCTTTCACCTTCCTTTATGAGAACTCTTCAAATTCTCTTTCCGTTTCTTCTTCTGAGAAACTTTTTCCGTTCTTTAGAATCTTTTCTGTTCTGGTACCACTTGTTGTGGTTAACCGGCTTTGAACCCTCTTCTTAGATCTCACGGCTCTGATACCACTGATGGTGGTTCCTTTGCTCTAAAACCACTTATTGATGGCCATCACGGCAAAGGCTTGAACCTTGTTAAGCTTGTAGAATTCACCGCGCCACCGAAAAGATGCTAAGCTAGAGCGATATTAGAACACCTCCATAATCAACAGTAGCTTAGCAAGGTTACTACCACTCAAACATATAAGACTGTATTTTGAATTTACTGAAAGTCAACCGGAACTTCACCGGACTGTCACCAGACTGACACCGTAGTTATACCGGAATCTTACCGGAATCAACTCCTATTCTGTTTGTAATTACTTCAAGTGAATATACATGAAGTAAGGAAGTGATGCGTGAACTTCCTCCACTGATTGAATTGTTTCTGAAGTTTAAGGAAAAACTTCACCAGTTCAGAATGCCTCTTTCCAGTCAGACTTTGTACTGTATGTACATATCCATTTCACTGAAATCCTTGATGGACTGATAGTAGAGATGTCTAGCTACAAGGTAAGCTATCTCTCATACAAAACTTTAATTTATTCTACGAGATATACTTCGTTGTTCTACCGGAAAATACGTTCACTAAAAGGACTTGTAACTGACCGAAAATGTGTTTACTGAGACAACTATAATTGACCGAAACATTCGTTTACTAAGAAAATAACTGTTAACAAATTTTATACCGTTGTGGAGGTGATCGCAATCCGGGTGGATCGGGTCCGGTCGTGGCACACACAGGGTGTATGATGCTAATGAATGTTGGAAGGTTTAAAGATGTGAAAGTGAAATTAATGTTGAGTATGGAGAAGAGAGAGATGTTGAAATGATTATGGGAATAGGAATGTAGGAGTGCAAGTTAGATTTATGAACATGAATGATAAGAATGAAAGAGAACCATACATACGAATGAAATTTGGAAGGAAGAATGGTCCATTGAAGGAGCTTCTTAAACACTTCCTAATTCCAATCCATATGCATAGTCTTCTTTGGATGATATGTATGCATGACGAGAATAGATGGAACCCTTACACATAAACCAGTTTCGAAAGGAAGAATGGTCCAATATTGGAGCTTCTTATACACTTTCAGAAACTAATCAATATGTATGGGTATGTATGGATTATATGCATGCAAGTGAATTATGATGATAGAGTTTACTCACAAGCTCAAAGAAACATCCTCACTGGTTCAACGCAATACTGCGGAGCCTTCTCACACATAGAAGAAATAGAAGACATGTAAAAATACTTAAGAGACTGAGAGAGGAGACAAGAGACAAGTGACAAGTGACATGAATTAAAAGGATTTGAATTAAGTTACATGTAAAATATCGTCGTGGTACGTCATGCTAAGCAGTCTACTGATCAAAGGTGGTTCCGACCCTCAAACCATGACAGTTCAACCGAATGTCACACGTAAGAAGGTGAGTTCCACTCCAGTGACCCTATGTCTGTCTAGGCTCGTAACGTCTAACTAAAGAAGTCTAAGACTCATTAAAATCAGCTCTAACTCACTCACACGCTCCACCGAGGGTGAGTCAAGATAGAGATGCTGGTTTCAAGAGCCTATCCTAGATTGGAGTTCTAACTTAAATTTGAAGCTAGGTTCTATACTCATACTAGCTCACCTTGGATCCTCACTCGCTCAATCGAGGGTGATCGTCTCAAGGAAACCGTAAGCTAGCATGAGCCCTATGGATGCCTAACAATGATGCTCTAGGAGTTTGGAGGGGGGTTTATATAGTTTTTTGAATGAATTTGGGCCCTTGGATCTAGAGAAATCAACTCTCAACTCTAGGATCACTACTTTCGATTACAACCATTTGATTAATCAAATCAATGGCTTGGAATTATTCTTTCTATCAAATCTAGTGTAAAGGAGTGAAATTTAGGCGCCCTCATTCTCCACCATTGGATCTGGGGATGATCTGGACCGTCGGATCAGTGCTGACATCAATTCGGATAAGATAAGCCACTATTTTTGGAGAAATGTTGCATTATTGATCTTTGATTGTAAAAAAGGTCTTCTTTTATGGAAAAAATTCATGGATCCTCCTTCCTTTATGCTTTAGTGCATCTCCACCCTTGAATATGAGCTCATCTTGACCGTACAACATGGTTCAATCATATTTTGACATGTGGCAGACATTCAAGCCTTCAATTTTCTTATTCTAGAAAACTGCGGTGACCTTGAAAACTGGACTTTGTGCTCTTTGACCCTCCAAAAAGTCTTTGATGAAGATGAAACATTGTAGGACTATGTTTCCAAAGATCTCCTTCAGGAATATGCAGAAAAAACTCCCATCTGAATCTAACTTGTACAAGTTTGACTACATTTGGAAGCTTGCAAGGTGGCATTAAGGTGTCTAAGAAGCTCGGATAGCCTTGAAAATTTGTACAAATATGTAGCCACATATGATCTTTATACATGCCAAACCATATGGCTAACATAATTTTCTATACAAGAATTTGTAGGGTCAAACTAGAAAAATTACATTTTTACAAAATGAACATAGCATATCAATGTGCTACAAAATCCATTTTCTGCTGAAATTTGGGCTATAGACTGCCTTTGACAATCTTTACAAGTATATGGATTTTCATCTAATTTGGTGACAATGAAATTTTTGCCCTAATTTCCCAACTTTGACCAGCTTTGACCAACTTTGACCGCTACCATGGACTTTCTTGATTTCTTTGAAACTTTGTATGTGACCTTCCTTTGACATCCTTGATGCATCCTGGACTTCTCGGGGAATTCTGGCTACCTTCGCCAAATATGTTTTTTGTAGGCCTTCACAAGTGAGAGAGGAGAGCAAATCTCGACGACATTCGCCCCCACTAAACCTGCGATTCCTCCGGAAGCGCCACTCTAGCATCTGTGAAAAACAAAATGTTCCAGGCATCAAATTCTTTTATAGGCAACATAAGAAAGATGGAAGGAAAATTGATTATATACATGAATAAGTAGGTAACGTGACATGAAGCAAAATTTGCATGAAAGAAATAATTGAAACAGGCAACATGAATATGCATGAACAAATAGGCAACATATATGCAAATGAACAAGCAACATTGGCAACAAGAAAGAAAAAAAGAAGCATCAATATGAAGTGGAAGTGGATGTATTGAGTCGTTTTAAGCATCAGTTCCTCTCATCTTGAAGAAAATTTTGTACCTTTTTCATAAAGCAATCTACCTTAAATATGATTATAAACAAAGATTTAGGATTTTCAAGAGACATCTTTCATCTTTAGCTTATTTTAGATCAACTCCTTTTCTACATAAATATGAATATGCTCTTTCTCTAATAACATGCAAGGAAATCTAACTAAACTCCACTAATGCATAAATCTGCCTATATAGCCCATGATTTATTCTACTCTGCCTCTTTATCCTCCTTTGGCTTGCTCTTTTTTTTTTTTTTTTTTTTTGATGATGATGATTCGGCAACTTTATGGTTACGATCACTTTTTTGGGGTGGAAGAAAGTGTAAACTTCTTGGTAACATGTAGCAACTTTTTTTTTTTTTTTTGATGACGGGGAAAAATTAAACCCCGATACAAGGTACAACCATTTTTGATGACGGAGAATAGTCGTTTAAACTCCGATACAAGTGCTGTGAGATGGACTAAGGATGTAGAAACATGCAGTAGCAGGAGCTAGGATTTCAACAATTATGATTTCGATACACGATACATATGCATGTTTATATATGAAAGTCTTGTCACCAAAATAAACCTCCAAATCTACATGCCCTATCTTTCCATAATCCTAGATTATAAACAATTTCTTGGTAGATAAGTTACTACTTAAGATAAAATTTTACACAAGTAGAGAAATCATCATTTGCCCTTTTTTAACTCAAGTGATGTGGATATGCAATGTGATGCAAAGACTGAAAAAAACATGCATGAAACAAGCATGGAAAAAAAATAGAATGAACTTGAAAAAAAACAAAGCAACATGAACTTGAAAAATTAATGATGTTTTTCTTTTTTTTTTTTTTTTCTTTTTTTTTTCTTTTTTTTATAACATGGATACTCCTGTTTATGAATAGGCCTCATTGTTGTCATCTTCTTCAATGTCCTCATCCAAAATGTACTCGTCATTATCACGCTTCTTGAATAACTTTATCCTTTTACCTGCAATCAAAGTTTTTAGTGCAACACCATTTAATTCACAAAGAGCATATGTACCATTGTTGTTGACTTTTGATACAATGTATGGCCCAAACCACCGTTGAGTGAGCTTTTTGCGTGCATCATATTGAGAGTCAAATGTACTATCATAAATGAGCACCCAATCTCCTACTTCAATTGGCTTAGGACGCAATCGATGAGTTTTATCAAAATAATGCTTGTTCTTCATTCTAGATTCTCTTAATTTTTCAACAGCATCATCAAGTCTTAATTTACCTTGTTCTAACTGTTTAATACGCAAACTCAAAAAATCATCAGTAGACATGTTTTCAGACCAAGGCAAATTTGACCATGCAGAAATATGAGACTGAATTGGAAACAATGGTTTTTGACAGTACATGAGTTCAGCAGGCATATATCCAGTAGTTTGTGTGCATGTCATTCTATCTGCCCAAAGTGCAAAAGGTAAGAATTTAGGCCATTGTTTGATGTCACCATTACATGCTTTAGATATGGCTTTCACAATAGGTGGATGCCCTCTCTCTATTTTACCATTGGCCTCTGGGTTATATGCAGTAGTGAGAGACAAACGAATACCGTGACGCTCAAAGAACTCTTTAGCTTCTCTCGCATTTAACTCTCCACGATCGGCAACTACTTTCTCTATGTACCCAAAGCGACTTATGACATCTTCAAGCAAGAATTTGCAAACATTGTAAGTGGTCTTAGATCGTAATGCACGTCCCTCTACATGATTAGTTAAATCTTCTCTTGCAAGTACAATGTAACGCATTTTGTCAATACCTTTAGGCATAGTTACAAGATCTACTACCCACTTGTAGTGAATACAAGGTGGATAAGTAGGATGCAACGGATCTCTATGTTTGACTGATGAATGAAGTTGACAAGTAGAACATGTAGAAACATAGCTACTAATGTCAACATACATCCTAGGCCAATAATAGGTACTTCTAATTTTTTCATATGTTCCAAAAAATCCTTTATGACCGGCCCATAATGTCTCATGCATTTCCTTCATTACTTGCAATTGAAGACCTCTTTTTCCTAGGACTCGTTGTGGATTCTTAACCTTACCCTTAGCATGTCTCCAAAGATAACCATTACATAGGAAAAAGTTATAAGCTCGTTTCCTAATGTTACGGAATCTATTTGTAGTCCAACTAGGTAATGGTTGTAGTGTACTGAGATACTTTCCTATGTCTCTCCATTCATCTTCGTACTCAGACTCATGAAATTTCTCATACTCATATATATGTGGAACATAGTCAACTAAATTCACATTCTTTATTAGATCACTTTCAAGATCATCATCAAATCTAGCTCTCGATAACATATCAGCAACTGAGTTTGACTTACCTGAAATATGAACTAACTCAGGATTTATGAACTTAATATATGAGATCCATCTAAGCATGGCTATATCAGGAGATGAACAATTGGCTATCATTCCAATGAGAGGCAAACAATCAGTCTCAACTTTGACATTTGCACCAATGAAATATTCTTTGTCTGTTTTCAAAGCTGTTACCATACCCCATAGTTCTCGTTTGATCTGTGGATATTTTCGTTGTGTTTCATGTAGAATTTTGGCACCAAACCTAATTGCATATCTATTCCCTTCACTATCATCTTGACTTATGACCCAACCTATACCAATAGGACTAGTATCAACAGTCAATATAATAGGTTTGTTAGCAGAATAGTCTACACGCTTAAGGATGGGAGCTTTAAGCAATAATTTCTTCAATTTACGCATAGCTTGAGTGTGTTTGTCAGTCCAAATAAATTTTCGTTTCTTCCTCAACAAGTCATAAAGACAATCAGCAACATGAGCAAAGTGAGGGATCCAAATAACATAAAAGATGCAAGCACCAAGAAATCTACGTACCTCACTCACGTTGTTACATGTTTCAGAAATCTTGCTAATGGCATCAACTTTTTGTGGGTATGGCTTTCGACCATAATGGCCACATAAATGTCCAACAATAAGTACCTCGTTGACACCAAAAACAGATTTCTCTATGGAAAATGTGAGACCCACCTCTTCAAATCGTTGAAATATTCTTTCACAATCAGAGATATGGTCAAGAACAAATTTACGACATCCAGATGAATCTAAAGTAATGTCCTTTACACGTTCCTCACTCCCTTTAATTGGAATATCATCAATGAATGGCATAGTTATATGAGGGATAAAATCATGTAAGACCATATTCATAGCACTCATCATATGAGCCACAGAATTAGTCGCTCCTTGAGGTAAAGTACACATTCGCACTAAGCCTAAAGGAGTTTTCATTGTGGTTATGTCACGACTATCAATTGCTAACTGGAATTGGTCATATCCAGAATATAAATCACCCATTGAATAGATAGAATGTCCTGAAAATGATTCAGCAAACTCATCTACAATGGGTCCTGTTCCTACATTCCTTATGGTGACTTTATTGACGGGTTGGAGATCTTGAATAAAACGTAGTTTCCCATTCTTTTTAGGCACAGTGAACCATCTGTTTGAGTAAGGTGCAAAAGATGGCTCTAAAATTCTCATGTTTATCTTCTCCTTAAGTAGTTTCATTAGCTCAGGTAAGTGAGCCTTTGGAACAGGTATAGGACGAAGATTCCATGGAATATGTGGAATAGTAAAGATTATCATGGGTGCAACTAGCTTAGGATCTACACAACCAATCTCATGAGGATACATAGTAAAGGCTTTTCCATGGCTACGTATGACTCTCTCAAATTTATCTCTCTCTGCTGGCAAAAGAAAGTCATCATCTCTACCAATTTTCACCTGTTTGATTGTCTCATCCGTGAATGTATGTCCTATGTTTTTCTTATCCCGAAGAGTTGGATCATTTTTCACATCAATAATTTTTTCATTACTTCCTTGAGGCAATGGTTGAGCTATGGGTTTGATTTTTTTGTCTACAGTTTTGTACTTTGTTTCAACTAAGGCATCATGTGTTTGGTTAAATTTTGAGCACTTGTCAACATTGAGAGCATACTCTTGGATTAGAGCATACTCATCAAGGGAAGAAATAAGAATAATATGGGAATTAGAATTTTGTTGAAGACATAACTCTAACTCCTCAAGAGTAGAGAAACAATGAGATGTCTCAATCACATGCTCAATGTTCTCATCATGTTCCATGATTTTGTTGTTTTTATAATTTTTTTGGCTTTTTTGGATAAAAGACTTGGACAATTGACTCTTATGAAGAAAATCTAATCTAGAATGTGGAAAACAAAGTGACAAACTATTGTACATGTTGGTTGGATGCGAGATGTCAAACCAATATCCACTGTTGTCCCGCTCAACAATGGATTCTATCCGAAATTTTGATCATATGTAGCTCCAAACATGAATCGAGGTGCACAATCACTACAAGCATGCTCGTGACCCTGAGTAACAATAGGTTTCTTTCTAATTGACAATCGATTCCTAGGATGATTCACTCCTACTGTCATGACTTGAAGTGATTGCATTCCATCCTTAGACTTAAATCTAGCATAGGTAGACCCATCATCCATGGCTTTAGTTTCCATACGACTCTCACAAATAAAGGGTTGACCTAAGAGAACTTCATAGGAGCAATTATCTTGAATAAAAAAGTGAAACTCTTCTGTGATTCCTCCTATGGATATGGGCACACTAGCACAAGCTCCATACAGGGTACCTACACCATTATCTGCAGTTCTCATACGCCATCCACAATCTTTATCTATGGGCCATCGAAACTTATCATAGACTTCTCTTGAAATCACATTGATTTCAGAGCCGGAATCTACTAATGCATTTACAGTGATAGTGTTCTTATCATTTCCTATTTTAACATGCATCTCTGATGTACCTCTAGACCAAAATGTTCTTTTAAAGTGACTTTCAGGATTGTTTTCATGATTTTCATGGTCAGGTTGAATAGGTCCTAAGAAATTTTTATTAACATTTACTTCATCATCATCAAAGTCCTCTTCATCAGATTCATCAAAGTTTAAGGCTTCATTCATAGCTTGATCTTGATCTAGAGAATCTTGCATCTCAGTATCTAGATTAAGCGGAAACCTCTTCCTTTTAATTAGGCCGATAAAGTTATCTTTAAAAACAGGCTTTGCAATAGAGAAAACTTGTTCTAAAGACATAGTCACTTGACTCTTAAGCAAAATGTCATCTAAAATCTCCATAGGATCTATTTTTCTCTCAATTTCTGAAATCAAGATGGCTTTAGGTTTTCTCTTTGGTTTCTTTTGTTTTTGCTCAGGGTCTTGTTTTTGTTCATGTTCTCGTGTTTGGTCTTCAGTTTGTTTTGATTGTTCTTGTTTATCTAAAGGCTTTGGTTCTGTTTTTCTTTGCTTTGTCTTCTTCCCTTTTTGTTTCTCCTCTTGTTTTTGTTCATTGGGTTCTGATTCTTGTTTTTTATCTTTGGATTGTGATGTTTCTCCTTGCTCTATGATTGTTTCTATTCCCTCTGAGGTTTGTTTTCGAGTCACTCTTCTTTCACTAGGCTCAGCTTCATCTCTTTTTCGTTTTTCTTCTACATTGGATATGTGAGAAATAAGAGATTGATCTTCTATCGGTGACTCCCAAGCCGTTATTCTCCTAATCTCATCCCGTGCTCTTACTAAAGCCTCTATGGAAAAATCACCTTCCTTTGTTGTGGGTTTACTTGATTCTACTTGTTGTTCATCAAGAGCTTCTAGTTTCACTCCTCTAGTTCCTACGTCCATTATGGTTATATTTTCATAATGTTTTTTCATTCCTCCCTTACCATAATTTCCTTGCAAAGGTAGCCTAGATCGATAGTCACAGATTTTCTTATCTATGTCTATTACTAGTCATTGCTCCTTAGCAGCCTTCAATAATTCACAATCTCTCAAAAAGTGCTCTAACGAATCACACCAAGGACACCTACGAGGGCCACGCACAAAACCATTTTGATTTTGAGGATTTTGATTAACTTGTGGTGGGAAATTTTGAAATTGATGATTTTGTTGATAAGGTATTGCTTGAACAGGATAATTAGGATTTTGAAAATGCAATTGATGTATTTGAGGAGCTTGGGGAGCAACATGTGGTACTTGAGGTGCAAGAGGAGCTTCCATATTATACGGTTGATGATTTTGAAAATTTTGATTTTGAGGATTTTGAAAAGCTATTTGAGAAGCTTGAGGATACAGGTTTTGATACATTTGAGGATTTTGCACATGAGGATGAGGATTTTGCATTGAAGGATTATGCATTGGAGGATTATGCATTGGAGGATTATGCATTGGAGGAACTTGATATGCTTGAGTAGGAGCTACTTGTGGATTTTGATTGGTAGCTATAACATGTTGATTAGGCTCTTGAAAAGTCATTGGGTTCATTTGATTTTGGAAAGTTTTGGTGTAATTAGATTGTAAAGCATCTATAGTCTTGGCCAAATTGGATTGTGTAGCAATAAGACTTTCCATTTGCTTAGTGAGAATATCCACTTGAGATAGTTCAACTACACTTTTATTTGGCTCTACTTTAAAACCTTGAGTAGGCTCCATCATTTGAGGAATAGGAGTAGAGTCAAAAAGCATAGCATGGGATTGTTCTCTAACTTGCTCCTTAGTTTGTGGAAGGCTAGCTTGAGGAAGACTAGTTTGCTCATAAAGCATGGATTGTCTTTGATGTCTATGGGCTACAGCCTCTACTACTTTACGCACTTTTTGCCAATTGTCAGTAAGACCATAGCGCTTATCTGGTTCTTCTAATCGCCGTTCAACTTCCCTACGAGTTTCAGGATGAAGAAGCTTAAGAAAATTGATCACAAGATCAGGTTCCAAAGTTATCTTATCCTCATTAGGAAGTTGTTCATAGCGTCTAATATACTCATTTTGTAAGTGAGTAATAGAGCTACTAGGCTTTGGAGAATTGACCCATCGTAAGAATCCATCTCGATTATGTTGGCTATAATCTTCAAGATAGAATTCTTTGAGCATCTCCTTTCTAAAATCACTCCAAGGAAGACTATCATATTGAGTGACACGGTTTATGATAGAGCTATCAACAATTCGTTCAAAGAATGATATCAAAAGATCTTCGGGAAGACCAAAAATCATAGATTGCTCTTCAAACAAATCTAAGTAGCTTGTGATGTTGATGCCATTGAATTTTCCCTTCTCTCTCAACATAGAAGAGACTATTCTTTGGCCTTGTTTCTCAACAATAAGGGATTTGAATCCTTCCTCCATCTTATGTGAATAAGCAAGTGATGCACGATGCTCTAGATCTCTCACAAATGCGTTTACTTCACGACGAAGATGTGCACGATACTGTGAGAAATCCAGTGCAACACTCAAGACTGATGATGATGATATGATGAGGATGAAAAATATGAAACAAAGGATATGGATCACAACCTCCCAACAAGATCAGAAGCAAATGCCACGAAGCGTTTCACGTCGGGTTCAAATGTGGAGGTGATCGCAATCCGGGTGGATCGGGTCCGGTCGTGGCACACACAGGGTGTATGATGCTAATGAATGTTGGAAGGTTTAAAGATGTGAAGGTGAAATTAATGTTGAGTATGGAGAAGAGAGAGATGTTGAAATAATTATGGGAATGGGAATGTAGGAGTGCAAGTTAGATTTATGAACATGAATGATAAGAATGAAAGAGAACCATACATACGAATGAAATTTGGAAGGAAGAATGGTCCATTGAAGGAGCTTCTTAAACACTTCCTAATTCCAATCCATATGCATAGTCTTCTTTGGATGATATGTATGCATGACGAGAATAGATGGAACCCTTACACATAAACCAGTTTCGAAAGGAAGAATGGTCCAATATTGGAGCTTCTTATACACTTTCAGAAACTAATCAATATGTATGGGTATGTATGGATTATATGCATGCAAGTGAATTATGATGATAGAGTTTACTCACAAGCTCAAAGAAACATCCTCACTGGTTCAACGCAATACTGCGGAGCCTTCTCACACATAGAAGAAATAGAAGACATGTAAAAATACTTAAGAGACTGAGAGAGGAGACAAGAGACAAGTGACAAGTGACATGAATTAAAAGGATTTGAATTAAGTTACATGTAAAATATCGTCGTGGTACGTCATGCTAAGCAGTCTACTGATCAAAGGTGGTTCTGACCCTCAAACCATGACAGTTCAACCGAATGTCACACGTAAGAAGGTGAGTTCCACTCCAGTGACCCTATGTCTGTCTAGGCTCGTAACGTCTAACTAAAGAAGTCTAAGACTCATTAAAATCAGCTCTAACTCACTCACACGCTCCACCGAGGGTGAGTCAAGATAGAGATGCTGGTTTCAAGAGCCTATCCTAGATTGGAGTTCTAACTTAAATTTGAAGCTAGGTTCTATACTCATACTAGCTCACCTTGGATCCTCACTCGCTCAACCGAGGGTGATCGTCTCAAGGAAACCGTAAGCTAGCATGAGCCCTATGGATGCCTAACAATGATGCTCTAGGAGTTTGGAGGGGGGTTTATATAGTTTTTTGAATGAATTTGGGCCCTTGGATCTAGAGAAATCAACTCTCAACTCTAGGATCACTACTTTCGATTACAACCATTTGATTAATCAAATCAATGGCTTGGAATTGTTCTTTCTATCAAATCTAGTGTAAAGGAGTGAAATTTAGGCGCCCTCATTCTCCACCATTGGATCTGGGGATGATCTGGACCGTCGGATCAGTGTTGACATCAATTCGGATAAGATAAGCCACTATTTTTGGAGAAATGCTGCATTATTGATCTTTGATTGTAAAAAAGGTCTTCTTTTATGGAAAAAATTCGTGGATCCTCCTTCCTTTATGCTTTAGTGCATCTCCACCCTTGAATATGAGCTCATCTTGACCGTACAACATGGTTCAATCATATTTTGACATGTGGCAGACATTCAAGCCTTCAATTTTCTTATTCTAGAAAACTGCGGTGACCTTGAAAACTGGACTTTGTGCTCTTTGACCCTCCAAAAAGTCTTTGATGAAGATGAAACATTGTAGGACTATGTTTCCAAAGATCTCCTTCAGGAATATGCAGAAAAAACTCCCATCTGAATCTAACTTGTACAAGTTTGACTACATTTGGAAGCTTGCAAGGTGGCATTAAGGTGTCTAGGAAGCTCGGATAGCCTTGAAAATTTGTACAAATATGTAGCCACATATGATCTTTATACATGCCAAACCATATGGCTAACATAATTTTCTATACAAGAATTTGTAGGGTCAAACTAGAAAAATTACATTTTTACAAAATGAACATAGCATATCAATGTGCTACAAAATCCATTTTCTGCTGAAATTTGGGCTATAGACTGCCTTTGACAATCTTTACAAGTATATGGATTTTCATCTAATTTGGTGACAATGAAATTTTTGCCCTAATTTCCCAACTTTGACCAGCTTTGACCAGCTTTGACCGCTACCATGGACTTTCTTGATTTCTTTGAAACTTTGTATGTGACCTTCCTTTGACATCCTTGATGCATCCTGGACTTCTCGGGGAATTCTGGCTACCTTCGCCAAATATGTTTTTTGTAGGCCTTCACAAGTGAGAGAGGAGAGCAAATCTCGACGACACCGTAACATGAAAATACTCAGGTTTCTTCACATACGAAGAATGCATGCAAACTTCCACATGAACATGTGTTTTCTATTAGAGAAGATGTGTACAAAACTAGCTTGGCCTCATCTTGCTCAAGCTATGGAAACTCTCCTACACTGAGTAGTTTCTTCTTACCATCTCTCTCAGATGAATACCTGACATTTCAGATTTTTGTTATTCATCTTTACATACGCGATCTGTGGCGTCTTCTAAAACTATTCTTGATTTCTATATGCGCTCTATTCGCACTGCGCGCACTTCTCACGCACGTTCTTGCTCGCACTCACTCCCACTTCTCACGCACGTTCTCTCTTTATATACAGTTTGATTCGGTGTAACGAACTCTAACAAACTCTGATTCTGGAAGATTCTACGCTGTACATAACGGTCGTGAATTTGTCCCTTCACTAAGGCTTTTGATTTTCTGAATACTTTGATTCCGCTTCTCTTTATCTTTCTTTTTCTTTTATGTCTGTCTGTATGTCAAATTCGTGAGTGAATCTTCAACAATGACCGAGACCAAAAACATGTATATGTGTGTATGCATGTGTATATATATGTGTATGTGTATATGTATTATGTGTGTATAAAGAATATGTGTTATGCATGTGTAAAATCCCTAAAACCCTAATCGTAATGACCTAGACCTAAAACATGTTATCTGTGTATACATGTTATGTGTGTATGTGAGATATTGATTGGATCTTTGGTTGGTACTTGTATTCTTGTTTTTGTGCAAGTACATGATGTAGTTAGCCTCAACTATATACCATTCTATAAGTTATGGTGGCTTTCCATTGAGCCATATTATTCATTGATTATTATATGTGATTATCACTATGGTATGTGATTATCACTGTGGTATGTGATTATCACTATGGTATGTGATTAGTAGATGGTATATTCCCATTTATATTTGATTGCTTCTAGAGTCCATTTTGTAGAGGAGATGCTGCCAAAATTTTGCTAGCTTTTATGCTAGAAGAGTTCTTTAGGGGATTTTCACTCTAGCACAATGGTGAGAACCAACTTGAGGAGATCGACCTCATAATTGTCAATTTTTGGAGATGTGAAGGTGGTACGATGACCATGAGCAAGTGGAATGCACAAGTGCATGAGTGAGAAGCACTCTAGCATGCACATACATACACACACACATGCACACACAAGGCAAGACAAAGAGATAGAGCAATGGAATCTACCATTACACTACTTTCAAGATACAAAGTATGCTTTTACAAGCTCAATTCCAAAAAATGTTAACACCTAAAATGTGATTTCTAGCTCTTTTTATAGTTTCTAGAGTAGTTTTAGCCTAATTGAGACATAGTGTATGCCCTAGTTAAAAATAAGGTTCCTAAGCTAATTTCAGGGCTCAAACCAGCTCGAAAAATTATGAAATTCGACATGTAGGTTGTTCTACTATTCTTCAAGCTCAAGGACTCCTTGGCTTGACCAAAATGGACTTTGATCTACTAAAACTTGAATTTACAATGAAGTATAGTGATAAAAATGACTATTTATTGTATGCATGATCTTTAAAAAATGACCAGGCCTACTCATCAGTTCTTTGTTGAATTCCTTGTCTTCTTGGTCCTCCTTGAACTTCTCTTTGAATTTCTTGTCTCTGGCTTCCTTGCCTCATGCTCCCCTGACCACCCAATCCACCTTGATCACTAACACCCTTGCTCTTCTGCATTTTTCATCCTTAACAAAACCTTGTTGTGGATGGTGTTTTGTGTAATATTGGATCACTTGAGTAGCCAATTCATGTTCTTTAAGTCTAATTCCTTGTGCTAAGTCAGTCATTAGTCGATCCCAATCCATAGGGCTTGGAACGTCTGGATGTGGCATACGTAATTGTTCAACATTCAGGGCTTTCTCGACCTCAAAGAGGTGTAACAAATGGGTGGGTCCTACTAAGAATATTTCTGAATGGTATTCCAAAAATCCAATTGAGACATCTCTTCAAATGTTTATTTGTAACAGGTGGGTAAGTATTTTATGCATGCATGCCAAGCATATATAGTGATCATAGAAGGTGTGGTGCTGATATCATATACCAAATAAAATTTGCCTTCATTGAAACTTGGTTCCGAGTATATGGAGCCTTTACATTCTAAAATGTTTTGAAAACCACAACCATGAGCTCAAAAATCTTCATACACATCTTAGCAGCTAGATCAGGCATATTCTTCAATCTTAGAGTACAATGCAAAATGGTCCACACGTGTAGGTCATTGTAGGAGGTCCTTGGGGTGGATCGAAATAATGGTGATTCAACCAATCGAAAAACTCAGGACTATTCCTGACCTTCACTACAAACGTTAACCATGGGTATATTTGAGGTACATTACCATAACATGGATAATATTTGATATGCAATGGTGTAGTGGACCATGTTTGCATCATCTTTGGATAAGTTTCTAGCAAATGTGTTTGCCAATTTGGTTGAAATATGGTGTCCCATTGAGCCCTCTCTAGGACGTCACTTGGTTGGAGTTGAGTGGTAAACATGGGAACCTTGCCTACCACTCTCTTGATCTCTACATTGTAATCCATTAATGGCACAAAGTAAGGCATATATTGCAATTTAGAGGTTTTGATGAAGCAATAGTGGGACAAATTTTGAAAGTATTATGACTTGAGCACTATTTCTTCAAGCTTAGACATTGATTGTATTTGAATGGTCACATGGTCATCATAGTTACTTCCAAACTTTTCTACGTGTTTACGCCAATGGGGTGTGGGTGCTTCATACATTTCTTGGTCTTCCTCAGTGATGGGACCTCCTAGTATCGGTTGGGGTTCATACAAGTATTTGAGAATTTCTTCTACAAGAATTTCCACTACTCTGATTCAGACATCTTTGGTGGTGATGGTGACCTCTAACAGTGCAACAACTTGTTTTTAATTCCTCGATTTTCTTCTATACAACTTCAACTTGTGGAGTTAGAGCAATTGGAATAGCCTTTGGACCCTGTATGCTGGAAGAGCGTTGCTGACTATGTAGTTGGTTGAGCTCTTATTGTAACGAATTGTATGAATCAAAAAATTTTGCATGTTCTTCTAAGAATATACAGATGTTTTTTTATGCAAGTACTTGGAATCTAGAGGGATTGATTTGTGCACTAGGGGTACTTTCTATTGTTGCCTCAAGATTGTCTTGGTTTCGTGGTTGGAGATGCTTACTCTCCTCTAATGTCGCTACCATGTGTCTGGGTAAGAGAGCCATATTTTACTGGATTCTGGCATTCCTCTACATCTATGCATGCAAGCGGATTTCCATCTCCTTTTGATCTTCTTGATCTATCATGTGAAGTTCAGATTTGAGTTCATACTGGGCATGTTGTAAAGTATTGTACTATTCTTATAAGGATTTTTTGCTTTCTTCTAGTTCTATCACTAGTTCTTGTAGTTGGGTGGGCTTAGTGATGAGTGCTTCATTGCACTCTACGAGGTGTTGATACTCCCATCTTAATTAACTCACACACTGAATCATGTTGTTAAAAGCATTATTTAAATGTATAGATGTTGTGTGTATAGGTGTAAATGTAGGGGAATGGGAAATGGGAAGGGAAATAGTGGATGCCGTGCATAATGGAGTGGTGAGTGTCGATGATGTTGGTGGAGGGGAAATGGGAGATGGGGGAAGTGTGGGGGGTGGTGGTGGTACAGTGGGTGGTGATATGTCCATAGGATTGGATGTGGTTGTGGGTGATGGTGCTACCATAAATACTAGTATGGTAAGTGTGGTGCTCATCATGTTGGTGAATAGTGAAGATGAGAGGAATGTGGATGGGCCTTGAGAAGAAGCAATCATCCAAGAAGTGGATGTGTTGAGTGGTTGGAAAGCAACTTCAAAGAGGGAGTCCCAAGCTGAGAGTGCAGTTGTAGGTGGTGGAGGTTGGAACATGGAAGAAAAAATAAATGAATAAGTTGTTAGGGGAAAGGTGGTTTGGGTGCATTGTGTTGCAGGGATCACACTACTTGGGTTACTGCTTTGGGTGTAGTTGTGGTTTGGGTTTCTTGGGTTCAGGGTGGGGATGGAGGGTGAGGAGGTGACATGGATGAGGTTTTTATGAATGTCATTATTTTGAGGTCAATAGTGGCTATCCAAAGAGGGGTGGTGGCCATAGTTATCTCCTCTTGGGTACTAGTGGCGTGGACTTGAGTGGTCGATTAGTTGCAATTTGCATGATCAGTATTTGTATATGTTTACCATGTCATGGCCTCGCATTGATGTGTCTTTCATCATATTGGGGGTGAGGTCTCTACAACATAGTATTGATGGCTTCAATAGCTCCATATGTCTCCACTAATAGATGGAGGCACTCGATGAACTATCGATGAGTGCATTTTTCCTCCAAGATCAGATTCATCAATAATTGACTAGTTTCGAATGAGAGTCAACCTCTTGCTTATACACTCGTTATGGTGTTGTATAATCATCAAAGTTATATAGTATATGCAAGGTCTCCTTCCTCCTCTTCACTTTCACTTCATCATCTTCTGCTTCTTCTTCTTCTTCTTCTTCTTCTTCCTGTTCCTACTCTCTCTCTTCTTGTTGCTCTTCTTCCTCTTGGTATTGCTGATTGTCACCTATTGAGGAGATTTGATAAGGCTCTCTGAATGGGAATATCATAGGCCAAACATATATAGATACTACACATGAGAGTACAACATCCATTCAAAATCATCTTGTGAGTCCATATCTGATAAATGGCATGGATTTGATCAATGATCCAAATTGGGAGGTTGATGGTCATGTTATTAGTCTCAACCAGATATAGACTAAACCAAATTTGTTTATCATAGAAACTGCATAAATTGATGTTGCCTTGGAAAGGACAAATTATGCATATAGATTCTGAGATGAGCTGCGATGTTCAGGGTCATAGCTACCATGTCCTTGAGCTTGGTAAGGTTCCTATTCTTCATGTTGTCTGGCACTAGCCTCTCCTTCTCTATAGGAATGTGCATACCCTTCATGTCAAGGGCCTCCCTAACTAAATTGAAGGTAAGCCTAAAATTTTCAATTCATTGCCACACGTCAAAGAGGGGATGACAAAGGTACTGCGTACCTTTTTGTCCTTGCTAGGCTACAAGGTGTTGATGAGATAGTAGCATCATATGAAGTTAGGTTTAGGGATTCGTGCACTAAAATATTCTACCAAGCCTGCCTTATGCCATATGGGTTTGTGTTTTTTGGTATTCTACAACTTCTCAAATTCTCATGTGAAAAATTATACTTTCCCCAAAAATTATTAAACAGACACTCCACTTCCAAAATATAATCCGTGTCACCTAGGAGTCCGACCATCTCCTTAAACAGATGGGAATGAGAACTATCTTTCATCATGTGTCCCATAGGAGGGTCCTCAATAGGAATGGTTTTCAGATGCACTAGTGTTTTTGGCCTTTCCTTCAATCGTTGAGAGATAGGCAAGGTGCCAATGCCTATTGGTTGGTTTCTACTGCTTGCATGGGAACTAATCCCTATTGCTTTAGCCATGATGATGGAGGTAGTAGATGTTTTGAAGATTCACATTAGTATTGTATCAAAAACTTGATGAGATCTTGTTCCCTTTACAATACCAATGTGATGCCTTTTGAACATTCTTGTGTGTGATGTAAATGATGTTGGGAAAGATGGATGGACACTCCAAGAAATGAGTTGGTACTGCTAATCCCTCCTCTCTACCTGCCCTTTTTTTCTTTAGAGTTGAGTTGTAGGCCCTTTTAGCTTTCTAATGACACTAAATAAGTGCCTATGTACTTTGGGGATGATGCATGTAATGGTTAATCTAAAACAGATAACTTCACAAGTCACAAGTCATCAAAAAACTTGCTGTTTTGGTTCACACATCTGCTGCTTGTTAAGCTCAGTGCTCCCAGCACAGTAGGAATTAGAAAACTTCCTTCTAGAAATATCTAGTTAACTTAAAGAGCTAGTGATGCCAAGTGAAGTCGCTTAAAATGATTGAATATACACAAAGCAATCAATTTAGCAAGTGAACCATTACCCCTGATTTTTTAGGACCTCTGCAGAGAATGAGCAGTGACCACTTCGAGATGCTTTTCTCCCAATCACCACAATGAAATGCCTTCAAAATTTGTCAGTATGTACTACACCTAGAGCTAATTCCAAGAATCCATAGAACATAAAAATGATGGAGTAATGATTGAGATATGAGCAAGACAAGAACACTATTTTGAGTGACAATGATAGAGAGACCAACAAAGATGATCAATGATATATTGTATTATGTGGTAATGTTGTACATGATCATTGGCATGAAGAATAATGCCCAATGATAGTGATAAGTGTAAGCTATAGTATAACCCACACACTCTCTACAATATGATCAAATAAGGCACTAGAATGGAGTGATTGTCCCATGATATTTTACAATCATTTTATAGATGACTTGTCTCCAAGTTTGAATTCAAATTCAAAGTTGTCTTTCACCTGAAAGTTCTCCTTTAACTTAGGAGAGATTCCACCAAATTGATTCGTAGCTTTATCTCTTCCAAACTCCATGCATTTGTAGGTTTTACAAGATTCTTTCAATTGAAATGAGTTTTACAAAGGGTAAATGGTAACAATCCATAAGCATATGCATAGTTAGCTAATGTGAAAATTTTCATGGAGTTGGTTGAGATGGATGTGCAAGTTGAGTGCATATCTATCTTGATTAGAATAAGAATGGAAAGAAGGGAAAAAGAAAAAGTATGTTTCAAAATGAGATGGTACCAATCAAGATAATGATATTTCCACTTAGACAACTGACTGAGAGCTAGAGAATGAAACAGAGGATGATGAAGATAACTAGAGTTTTGGAAGCAAAAGGCATAAGCAAACCAGGTAATCCAAAGAAAAATATCAAGGGAAACGTTGTAGCAAGGAAGTAGGCCAAGGACTTAGGGAGCATCTCTCACCCTCTACATATTAATAAATTTATTCAAACTTTGGATGCTTTGTATGATGCATTGGTGGAAGCATCACTTTCTCTCAAGATTGGACAATGATTAGCTTCAGCCCTAGATGCGGTTGACACTTGCTAGTACACAGATTGTCCAAACAAGTGCAAGACATAACTAGGACATGAAATCAAGGTATTGAATTACCACATGTAGCATCAATGCAAATTTCTAACAAATTGCCAGTGGATGTTAATTATCAAGCACCCATGGTTGGAGTTACAATTTGGGGCTTGCAACTCCATGATGTACTATTAGATGGGATTTCAAGGGTGAATGTACTTATGAGATCATTGTGTATCAAATTAAAGCTTATGAAGTGGGTCCTTGCTCCTTTCTAGGTGAAAATAGTAGACCAAAAAATAGAGTCACCATTGGGGATTTTATGATATCAATTGATATATATGGTATGTTTATGCTTTGCAAGTTATCACTGAAGGCCAATGGTTGATAAAATCTACTTCGGTTATGTTTTTTAGTTGGTTCTCGAGGTTTAACCCCCCAAGACCTAAACCTACCAAAGTCCCAATGTGGATAGAGTTTCCTGACCTTCCTGTGGAGTATTACCCATGGATCGATAGTCTTTGTTCCCTTATTGGTAAAGTCCTTGGTCAAAGGGCAAAGGGGGGGTATTAACCCTAAATGGGATCCCCAGGTTATGGTTGAAGTGGATGTCTCTAAACCCATAAAATCTATGCTTAAAATCAAAGATTTTGATGGTATGTGCCTTCATGAGAAAAAGGTGTTGTATAAAAACCTTCCTAATGCTTCTTTTAACTACCATAAACAAGGACATTTGTTCCTTGTCAGCTCACTCATTCGCAGACATTAGGTTTTTCCTTATGTACTGACCTTTATATATTGCACTTGTTGTATTCTTGTTTTTTAGGTCATTCTTGTACATTCCTTTTTATGTAGTAGAAGAAGAAGAAGATCATTCTTCCTTGCCTCAATCTGTGTGTGTGCTTCTTCTTGAGAGTGAGTGTGTGTGTGTGTGTGTGAGCTCTCTTCCTTATCTCCTTCCTCGTGACATGGTATCAGAGCCAGCGTGGCTATAGAGAGTTCCTGGAGAAGGCGACAGTGAAGAGTACATGGCAAGGCGTGGAGAAAATGCGATTCACAAACGACCTCTGTTTGCTACAAAAATCGGCATGAAGGTAGAAGAGCTCAAAATATTTTCGAGATTTATCCCTTTAGGGTCACTTGTTTTTGTCAAATCAAAGTTTCAGAGCCATCTTGACCTCCATTTTGAGCCTGCAAGGTGGAGCCCACATAAAAACCAGGTCAGTTTCAGCAAGTGTAACTTGCCTTGTGTTTGGCAACACTCATATATTCCAGATCCAGAATTTCAAGCCATTCCACGTACTGTTGATACACAAAAATTGTGTTTTTCTGATATCACACTGTCACGTCATAGTGCGATGGTGTTCAAGCAAAGTGTTGCTTGTAGTGTTTTGTAGTGTTGTGAATTGTTGTAGAAATGGCAAATGCAGATGGAATGAGTGAGCTTATGAGCGATAAGCTGGACAAGAACAACTTCCATGCTTGGAGATTCAGAATGACGAATTTCTTGATGGGAAAAGGCTACTGGAAATACATCGAAGGAGAGAATGAAAATGCTCTGTGGCTACCAGAAAGGAATTGGACTGTAGATCTGTTAGGAGCATATGAGGAATGGAATCAAGTAGCACAAAAGGTAATGTACTGGCTATCTATTAGCATACAAGATAGTATAATTGGACACATACAGGATGCCAAGAGTCAAAAGAGTCTTGGAACAGTTTGGTCACATTATATGAGACCAATACAAAGGTACAGAAATTGCAACTCAAACGAGCTGCATACATTGGAGAAGAAGAGCATGTCGGTAAGTGACTACACCTTGAAAGTCAAAAGCATATGTGAATCACTTGCATCTATTGGCATGAATGTAGATGATGATGATAAGGTGGAAGTGTGTCTTTGTGGTTTAGGAGCTGCATATAAGCAGTTCAGAACTTCTATATAGACCAGGGAAAATATTCCGAATTTTGCTGATCTGGTATCTATGCTGATTACTGAAGAAAAGAATCTTAGTGAGGATTCAAACTCCCAAGGAAAATCTAGTTCTGAGTAGGTATTCTACTCTGGTAGAGGAAGAGGCAGAGGTACAGGTTTTGGAAGTGGAAGAGGAAATTGTAACCAAGACCAAATTCAACAATAGAATCATGCAGAAGGAAGAGGACAGTTTCGAGGCAAGGGGAGCCAAAGAGGCCATAGAAATTTCCAAAGAAATGATTGAGGTAATGACAATAAAGAATGTTGGAATTTTGGTAAACCTCGGCACTTTGAATGTGATTGCAAGTTGAAGAATCAAAATAACATAAGGCAGCAGAATAACTATGCATCCACAAGTGCAGATGATTCTGAGAAGTTGTTCATGGTTCAACATCACATGATGAATATGATGTCTACTGGTGTTTCAAAATCAAATGATAATGTGTGGTATGTTGATTCAAGTGCTTTAAATCACATGACCAGTCATGGGGAATGGTTTAGTACTTTGAAAAAATTGCCGGTTCTTGGATATGTTGAAACAGGTGATAACACATAACATCCTATTGAGTATACAGGAAACATAGCACTATCGATGGAGAATGGAAAGATAAAACATCTTGCTGATGTGCTACATGTTCCAAATATAACAAAGAATCTAGTTTCTGTTGGACAAATGGTTGACCAAGGATTACAAGTCAGGTTCAATGCTGATGGATTATATGTAGAAGAGTACAAGTAGGATGGATGATTGGTTGCCAAAGGAAACAAAGTGGATAGGATGTTCACCTTAAATGTGAAGATTCCTGAAATGAATGCATCCATGTTTGCAAAAGGTGCACGAGTGATTGCAAATAAAGAGATGTGGCACAAATGGATTGGACATGCAAACTTGCAAAGGCTGAAATTGATGCAGTCAAAAAGATTGTCCATGGACTACCAAATTTCAACGTTACAAAAATGCAAAAGGTATGTGCAGCATGTCAATTTGGTAAATAGTCAAGAGCATCATTTCCACATGACAAGCATGTTAGTGAGAATGTTCTAGAAGTAGTACATACAGATGTTTGGGGTCCTACAAAGACCACATCTATGGGTGGTCACATGTTTTATGTTAATTTCATTTGATGACCATACACACAAAGTATGGTTATATTTCATGAAAGAGAAAAGTGAGGTGTTCACTCACTTCCAGAATTTTAAAGCTATGGTGGAAAACCAGACAGGGAAGTACATTCAGACATTAAGATCTGATGGAGGAGATGAATACATGTCAAATGAGTTCAGCAGTTTTCTAAAAAATCATGGAATTCAGCGTCAGTTTTTATGCAAGTACACACCACAACAGAATGGCATTGCTGAACACAAAAATAGACATATTGCAGAAAATAGCAAGAGCCTTGATGGCTGAGAAGAATATGCCTTATTGTTATTGGGCAGGAGCTATGTATATTGTTGTATACATCATGAAGAGAACTCCAACTCCTCTTGTACATCAAGTTACACTTGAAGAGAAGTTTAGAGGTAAAAAGCCAAACTTATCACATCTGAAAGTCTTCGGTTGTATTGCATATGTACATGTCCTCGATGAATTGAGGACAAAGCTTGATCCAAAAGCCGAAAAGTGTGTCTTCATTGGATACTCCCTTGAGAAAAAGGGGTATAAATGTTAAAACCCACTCACACGACAGGTAGAGATGAGCACAGATGTGGTATTTGATGAAATGTCAAGCTTCTATGCAGATGTCAAAGAAGGATTAAATCTTGAACCAAATGACAAAGAAAATGCTAAAAATCAAGTGCAGAATCTCAAGTTTTGAGTGGACCGGATGCATCACCAAGCAATAGTTCCAACTCAAATCCATGGAGCAGAAGATTATGTGGAAATTTTAGTCCTAAAAATTCATCAAATACATCCAAGAAAGGTAAAGAAAAGCTTTTTGCAGGTCATAAAACATGTGTAGGCTTTGAAGACATTGATGGAGATTCAAGTGGTTTAGAAAAGATTCTTGATGAGGAACTTGGATTGCCCTCTATGAAGACTCCAGGAGTAAGAAGGGCACATGTAGATGATACAAGGAGAAGTGACCCTGGACCAAGAAGAACTGGGAGGATGTGAAATTCAGTGCAATGATTGATGTATGATAGTTATATGGCTTGTCATTGTCCCTACATGACAAAGGTAATACAAGATGTTGAACCTTCTTGCTTTGAATATGCAATTGGAATTGCAGATTGGGAAAAAGCTATGGATGAGGAGATGGCGCTTTATGGAAATGATACATGGAAGCTGGTTCCATTGCCACAAGGAAAGAAACCCATAGGTTGCAAATGGGTTTACGAGGTAAAGCATAATGCTGATGGTAGCATAAGCAGGTATAAAGCATGATTGGTAGCTAAAGGATATGCATAGACATATGGCATTGATTATGAGGAAACATTCAATCCTATAGCTTAAATGTCTACTGTTAGAACACTCGTTGCATTAGCTATAGCAAAAGGATGGACTTGCATCAGATGAATGTGAAGAATGTGTTCTTACATGGTGAGTTATAGGAAGAAGTATATATGGACCAGCCACAAGGATATGAAGATTCAAAGCATCCAGAATATGTTTGTAGGTTGCAAAAGGCTTTGTATGGGGCTGAAGCAAGCCCCTCGTGCATGGCATGCAAGGATTGCTGATTACTTAACCAGCATTGGTTTTTCTATGTGTGATGCAGATCAATCATTATATGCAAGGAAGGCTGATGATGGCATCACTATTGTGGCTATTTATGTTGATGACCTGATTGTAGGTGGTGATAATGAAGGAAGCATCAAAGAGGTAAAGCAGCTTCTTATGTAGGAATTTGACATGAAAGATCTTGGTGTGCTGCATTATTTCTTGGGCATTGAGTTTATACATACAGAAACAGGTATATGGATGTTGCAAAGGCAATATGCCTTGAATATGCTGCAAAAGTATGGTATGGCTGATTCTAAGCCAATTTCTATGCTAGAATTTGAAGTTGGATACTACATCAAGTGAAGCATTGGAAAATGCTACTATGTACAAGAAAATTGTGGGAAGACTTATATATCTCACAATTACAAGGCCTAATCTAAGTTATACTGTTGGACTTGAAAGTCAGTTTATGCAAGTTCCCAAGAAGCCACATTTGGATGCTCTGAGGTGCACTCTACGTTATATGAGTGCTACTTTGGATTATGCATTGTTTTATGAGGCTGGTGTAGATTTGTAGGTTTATGGATACACCGATGCAGATTGGGCTGGTATCATTCCATATAGAAGATCTACTAGTGGTTTTCTATTCTCACTTGGGAGTGTAGTTGTTACATGGAGCAGCAAGAAGCAACCCACTGTTGCTTTCTTGAGTATAGAGGCTCAGTATAGAGGTGCTACAATGGTAGCATGTGAGGCATCATGGCTAGAAATGCCACTTGCAAATTTAGGTGTTGAAGCGGGAAAGCCTATCACTATTCATTGTGATAATCTTAATAGCATACAGTTAGCACAAAATCCTATTTTCCATGCGAGAACAAAGCATATCGAGGTACATTATCACTTCATCAAAGAGAAGGTATTAGCAGGTGATATTGATCTTGTTTATGTGAGAACAAATGAGCAGGTTGCTGATATTTTCACCAAAGCACTTGGAGCTAAGAAGTTGAAGAAGTTTCCTGAGATGCTTAGATTATAGGATATGGTGTTGAGCTTGAGGGGGAGTGTTGAGATATCAAGCTCAACATGTGATGATCCAGGATGACACGTACCAGTTTCTCATTTCTTTGACATGTATAGTGGTCACGCCGGTATATGTCAGGGATACTTCATTGAGCTTTATTAGATTTATCTACCGAGAGTGATGGCACATTTTTTCCTTACCAGCTCACTCATTCACGGACATTAGGTTTCTCCTTATGTACTGATCTTTATATATTGCACTTGTTGTATTCTTGTTTTTAAGGTCATTCTTGTACATTCCTTTTTATGTAATAGAAGAAGAAGAAGAAGATCATTCTTCCTTTCCTCAATCTGTGTGTGTGCTTCTTCTTGAGAGTGAGAGTGTGTGTGTGAGCTCTCTTCCTTATCTCCTTCCTCGTGACATGGGGAAGGTTATAGTCACTATACAGGTGGTTCAGGTTCAACATGGGCTTTTTTCGGTTGGAACATCAAAGGGTAGACTGAAGAAGAATACAAGGAAAGAACAACTATGGAATGTGGGTTTCGGTGGGATGCAGAAGAATCATGGTGTTCGGAGCTTATAGGGGAAGAGGGTCATGGATGCTTTCTCGCTCGATGAATAAGCACTGCAATGAATTCCTTGTCCTCATCAAAGAGTGATGGAGGGGTGAAAGGAGGAGCAAGGCCATTGTTTGTTGCTAAAGGGCATGGGATAAGCATTACTCTAATAGGGATTGAGAAATCACTCAAGAATAGCATTCTAAAGATGTAAGGGAAGGGAGAATGTGTAGGAAGACCATGGCATAAGTTGCGGGTAATGGTTTGGCATTCTTTATAAGGTTCATGTTAAAGGCTTTGAGAAACTACTAAGAATTCTAGGATGGTGCACTTAGGTTGTGGGCAAGTGGATATGACATAGTCATTGCTACTTTTCTTGGAAAAATTAGCCTACATAGCATAGGCAGATAGAACTCGACAATGGTGAGATCATCCACCAATGGCTAGAAGTGATGCACTACCTCAATCAAGGTAGTGATGTGCACCACTGGCAGTAGTTAATTAGATAGGTGCTAAGTTGCTTTGACACCAAGTTATTGAAAGGGCCAAAGTTCAAATCCATTAATGAGAACAAAGAGCAATACTTTGGTCAATTTCTCCAACCAAAATGTTTCTCTACCAACTTGCACCAAAATCCAATATGGTTGAAACTAGTGGGGTTTGAATTTTCCTATAGCTCAATCGACATTTGAGTTATAAAAGTGAACAAGTTCACCATCTTCAAACATTAGAATCTTCAAGTAATGATCATATGTTCAATCCTCTTGAATTTCCATTTCCTAAAATAAAAGAAAACTTTAAAAGTAAGCTTCATTAAGAGCATGAAGGTCATCCAATTAGTGAAACAAAGACTCTTTTGTTTTAGAAGCTTATGCTCCAAAGAAACATTGGGGATAATTTTTTCCATGGGTGTGATTGACTCAATGCCATATGCAATTTTAAAGATGTAAATCCCATAGCAACTTTGAAGGTTGTACAATAAGCCTAGAGAACATAAGGAAGGATGTGGTCCTAGCATTTAAAACTTTCCTAGATCAGTTAGTTTCTAAGGATATCTTTCCTTCTTGAAGTTACCATCCTTCCTTTTAGTTGTAGAAGAATTCTCGTCCGAAGGATCTTCATTTTCTTTCTGAGTTGACTGAAAATCTTCCATGTCAACCCCATATTCTTGCAATTTTTCCATTTCTAGAACGTCATGCTCGTTGAGTTCTTTGGAGAATCTGTAATCATCAGCAAACAAGGAGTCAGAAGACTTGCCTGTAGGTATAGCTCCTAAATCCCACTTAACCATTTTTTTTATTCACAACTTTAGTCCATCCTGAATTGGGATCACGACCAGGTTCACTATTGCCTGTAACTTCAAGGGCAATATCTATTTCCATGTTCACAGTAGGCCCCCTCATTTTCAGTGAGACCTGGTCTTGGGGGTCCATTTCTTCTGGGAAGGAAGAAGTTGTAGGCGATTCCTGCACTTCAAGGAAGGGGTTAAAAACTTCTTCAAGAGGGACATCAAAAGAGTTAACCCATGCCTTACCTTTTTTTTGTGTTTTTAGCTTGCGTTTCTTTGCAACTTGCCCTTGATTGGGCTTGGGGGTAGGGGGATCATCAATGACCTTATTCTTGTTCTTGTGCAGGTACATCATGTAGTTGAAGCCTCAACTATATACAATTCTATCAGCTATGTTGGCTTTCCATTGAGCCATATTATTCTTTGATTATTATATGTGATTATCACTATGGTACGTGATTAGTGGATGGTATATTCCCATTTATAGTTGATTTCTTCTAGAGTCCATTTTGTAGAGGAGATGCTTCCGCTAGCTTTTATGCTAAAAGAGTTCTTTAGTGGATTGTCACTTTAGCACAATGGTGAGAACCAACTTGACGAGATCTACCTCATAATTGTCAATTTGTGGAGATGTGAGGGTGGTACGATGACCATGAGCAAGTAGAATGCACAAGTGCATGAGTGAGAAGCACACTAGCATGCACATACATACACACGCACATGCACACACAAGGCAAGATAAAGAGATAGAGCAATCGAATCTACTATTACGCTACTTTCAAGATACAAAGTATGCTCTTACAAGCTCAATTCCAAAAAATGTTAACACCTAAAATGTGATTTCTAGGTCTTTTTAAAGTTTCTAGAGTAGTTTTAGACTAGTTGAGATGTAGTGTCTGCCCTAATTATCAATAAGCTTCCTAAGCTGATTTGAAGGCTCAAACTAGCTCGAAAATTTATGAAATTTGACATGTAGGTTGTTCTACTACTCTTCAAGCTCAAGAACTCCTTGGCTTGAACAAAATGGAGTTTATCTACCAAAATATGAATTTACAATGAAGTATAGTGATAAAAATGACTACTTATTGTATGCATGATCTAAAGAAAATGATCAGGCCTACTTGTCAGTTCTTAGTTGAATTCCTTGTCTTCTTGGTCCTCCTTGAACTTCTCTTTGAATCTCTTGTCTCTGGCTTCCTTGCCTCATGCTCCCCTGACCACCCTCCACCTTGATCACTAACACCCCCACTCTCTCGTGTCTTTCATCCTTGACAAAACCTTGTTGTGGATGGTGTTTTGTGTAACATTGGACCACTTGAGCATCCAATTCATGTTCTTTGATTCTAAGTCCTTGTGCTAAGTCAGTCATTAATCGATCCCAATCCATAGGGCTTGGAACGTCTGGATGTGGCATACATATATGTTCAACATTAAGGGCTTTCTCGACCTTAAAGAGGTGTAACAAATGGGTGGGCCCTACTAAGAATATTTCTAAATGGTATTCCAAAACTCCAATTGAGACATCTCTTCAAATGTTTATTTATAACAAGTGGGTAATTATTTTATGCATGCATGCCAAGCATATAGTGATCATAGAAGGTGTGGTGCACATATCGTATACCAAATAAAATTTGCCTTCATTGACACTTGGTGCCGAGATATATGGAGCTTTTACATTCTAAAATGTTTTGAAAACCACAACCATGAGCTCAAATATCTTCATAGAGATCTTAACAGCTACATCAGGCATATTCTTCAATCTTGGAGTACAATGCAAAATGGTCCACACATGTAGGTCACTGTAGGAGGTCCTTGGGGTGGAGCAAAATACTGGTAATTCAACCAATTTGAAAACCCAGGACTATTCCTGACCTTCACTACAAACATAGCCAAGGGTATATTTGAGGTACAAGACCATAACATGGATTATATTTGGTATGCAATGGTGTACTGGACCATGTTTGCATCATCTTTGGAAAAGTTTCTAGCAAATGTGTTTGCCAATTTGGTTGAAATATGGTGCCCCATTGAGCCCTCTATAGGACATCACTTGGTTGGACTTGAGTGGTAAACATGGGAACCTTGCCTACCACTCTCTTGATCTCTACATTGTAATCCACTAATGGCACAAAGTAAGGCATATATTGCAATTCAGAGGTTTTGATCAAGCAATAGTGGGACAAGTTTTGAAAGTATTCTGACTTGAGCACTATTTCTTCAAGCTTGGACATTGATTGTATTTGAATGGTCACATGTTCATCATAGTTACTTCCAATCTCTTCTACGTACTTACGCCAATAGGGTATGGGTGCTTCATAGATTTCTTGGTCTTCCTCAGTGATGGGACCTCCTAGTATCAGTTGGGGTTCATACAAGTATTTGAGAATTTCTTCTACAAGAATTTCCATTACTGTGATTCAGACATCTTTGTTGGTGATGGTGACCTCTCATAGTGCAACAACTTGTTTTTAATTCCTCGATTTTCTTATATACGACTTCAACTTGTGGAGTTAGAGCAATTGAAATAGCCTTTGGACCCTATGTGCTGGAAGAGCGTTGCTAACTGTGTAGTTGGTTGAGCTCTTATTGCAACTGATTGTATGAATCAAGAAAGTTGGCATGCTCTTCTAAGAATATACATACATTTTTTGATGCAAGTACATGGAATCTAGAGGGATTGATTTGTGCACTAGGGGTACTTTCTATTCTTGCCTCGAGATTGTCTTGGTTTTGTGGTTGGGGATGCTTACTCTCCTCTAATGTCGCTACCATGTGTCTGGGTAAGAGAGCCATATTTTGTTGGAATCTGGCATTCCTCTGCATCTATGCATGCAAGCGGATTTCCATCTCCTTTTGATCTTCTTGATCTATCATATGAAGTTCATATTTGAGTTCATAATGGGCATGGTGTAAAGCATTGTACTATTCTTATAAGGATTTTTTGCTTTCTTCTAATTCTCTCACTGGTTCATGTAGTTGGGTGGGCTTAGTGATGAGTGCTTCATTGTGCTCTACGAGGTGTTGATACTCCTATCTTAATTAACTCACACACTGAATCATGTTGTTAAAAGCATTATTTACATGCATAGATGTTGTGTGCATAGGTGTAAATGTAAGGGGATGGGAAATGGGAAGGGAAATAGTGGATGCCATGCATAATGGATTTGTGCGTGTCGATGATGTTGGTGGAGGGGAAATGGGAGATGGGGTAAGTGGGGGGGTGGTGGTGGTAAAGTAGGTGGTGATATGTGCATAGGATTGGATGTGCCTATGGGTGATGGTGCTACCATAAATACTAGTATGGTAGGTGTGGTGCTCATCATGTTGGTCAATAGTAAAGATGAGAGGAATGTTGATGGGCCTTGAGAAGAAGCAATCCTCCAAGAAATGGATGTGTTGAGTGGTTGGAAAGCAGCTTCAAAGAGGGAGTCCCAAGCTGAGAGTGCAATTGTAGGTGGTGGAGGTTGAAACACTGAAAAACATAGAGATGAATAAGTTGTTAGGGGAAAGGTGGTTTGGGTGCATGGTGTTGCAAGGATCACTCTGCTTGGGTTACTGCTTTTGGTGTAGTTGTGGTTTGGGTTTCTTGGCTTCAGGGTGGGAATGGAGGGTGACGAGGTGACATGATGAGGTTTGTATGAATGTCAGTATTGTGAGGTCAATAGTGGCTATTTTAAAGAGGGGTGGTGGCCATAGTTATCTCATCTTGGGTGCTAGTGGCATCAACTTGATTGGTCGAGTAGTTGCAATTTGCGTGATCAGTATTTGTATATGTTTACCATGTCATGGCCTCATGTTGATGTGTCTTTCATCATATTGGGGGTGAGGTCTCTACAACATAGTATTGATGGCTTCAATAGTTCCATATGCCTCCGCGAATAGGTGGAGGGACTCGATGAACTGTCGGTGAGTGCCTTCTTCCTCCAAGATCTGATTCATCAATAATTGACTAGTTTCGAATGAGAGTTGGCCTATTCCTTATACACTCATTATGGTGTTGTATAATCATCAGAGCTATATAGTATGTGCAAGGGCTCCTTCCTCCTCTTCACTTCCTCTCCATCATCTTCTGCTTCATCTTCTTCTTCATGTTCCTACTGTCTCTCTTTGTGTTTCTCTTCTTCCTCTTGGTATTGCTGATTATCACCTATTGAGGAGATTTTTGAAGTCTACATTGCCTAAATCCTCAAGACCAATCCGTCCGTGAAACTTCAAATTTATGGGTAGAGGTGGAGCCACCTGTTGAACAATGGATGCACCATCTATGCTTTGCCTTGGTAATGTAAGTGTGAAAAAGCATAGTAGTTGATCCCGTGTTGGTGAGATATTGGGGGTCAAGATAGCTCCTTTTGATTTTGTACATGGGATAGATCCTCTCATTCTCTTGGATGGGGGTGTTGATGCTTTTGTGCTCTTGAATTATTGGACTTTGTTCCAAGATAAGGCTCTCTGAATGGGAATATCATAAGCCAAACATATATATATAATACACATGAGAGTACAACATCCGTTCAAAATCATCTTCTGAGGCCATATCTGATTAGTGGCATGGATTTGATAAATGATCCAAATTTGGGAGGTTGATGGTCATGTTATTAGTCTCAACTAGATATAGACTAAACCAAACTTGTTTATGCAATTGCATAAATTGATCTTGCCTTGGAAAGGAAAAATGA
Source organism: Ceratopteris richardii (assembly GCA_020310875.1). Taxonomy (NCBI): domain Eukaryota; kingdom Viridiplantae; phylum Streptophyta; class Polypodiopsida; order Polypodiales; family Pteridaceae; genus Ceratopteris; species Ceratopteris richardii. Next base: position 174,049,419 of record CM035406.1, read on the forward strand.
TGCATATAGATTCAGAGATTAGTTGCAATGTTCAAGGTCATAGATATCATGTCCTTGAGCTTGGTAAGGTTCCTATTCTCCATGTTGTCGGACACTAGCATCTCTTTCTCTATAGGAATGTGCATGCCCTTCATGTCAAGGGCCTCCCTAACTAAGTTGAAGGTAAGACTAAAATGTTTCAATTCATTGTCACATGTCAAAGAGGGGATGACAAAGGTATTGGATACCTTTTTGTCCTTCCTAGGCTACAAGGTGTTCATGAGGTAGTAGCATCATATGAAGTTAGGTTTAGGGATTCGTGCACTAAAATATTCTACCAAGCTTGCCTTATGTCATATGGGTTTGTGTTTTTTGGTATTCTACAACTTCTCAAATCCTCATGTGAAAAATGATACTTTCCCCAAAAATTATTAAACATCCACTCCACTTCCAAAATATAATATGTCACCTAGGGTTCCAGCCATCTCATTGAACAGATGGGAATGAGAACTAACTTTCATCATGTGTCCCATAGGAGGTCCTCAATAGGAATGGTTTGCAGGTGCACTAGTGTTTTTGCCTTTCCTTCAATCGTTTAGAGATAGGCAAGGTGCCAATGCCTATTGGTTGGTTGCTACTGCTTGCGTGGGAGCTAGTCCCTATTGCTTTAGCCATGATGATGGAGGTACTAGATGTTTTGAAGATTCACATTAGTATTGTATCAAAAACTTGATGAGGTCTTGTTCCCTTTACAATACCAATGTGATGCCTTTTGAACATTCCTGTGTGTGATGAAAATGATGTTGGGAAAGATGGATGGACACTCCAAGAAATGAGTTGGTACTGCTAATCCCTACTCTCTACCTACCCTTTGTTGCTTTAGAGTTGAGTTGTAGGTCCTTTAAGCTTTCCAATGACACTAAATAAGTGCCTATGTACTTCGGGGATGATGTATGTAATGATCAATCCAAAACAGATAACTTCACAAGTCACAAGTAATGAAAAACTTGCTATTTTGGTTCACACACCTGCTGCTTGTTAAGCTCAGTGCTCTCAGCACGGTAGGAATTAGACAATTTCCTTCTGGGAATATCTACTTAACTTAAAGAGATAATGATTCCAAGCTCCACGAGTTTGTAGGCTTTACAAGATTCTTTCAATTTAATAGACTTTTACAAAGGGTATATGGTAACAATCCATAAGCAATGGTTCATGTGGATTTGCAAGAAGTACAGATAGCTTCTTCCAATGCCTAGCCAAGTGTGAAGGCTTGGCATTTGCACCAACAGCTCCCCCTCAAGCCAAACATCTTGGCTTGTTCTTCTTCATCAATCCTCTTGAATGTCTTGCAATACAATCATAGCTTTAAACCTGCAAAGTTTAGTACCATCAAGTGCTTTGGTCAATAAGTTTGCACATTGCATATTAGTTGATACATATGCCAACTGAATTTCCTTGCTCAATAGCCTCTCTCTCACATAATGATAGTGGACCTCTATATTCTTGGTCCTAGCATGATCCATATGGCTTCTTGAGTAGCATTGGCTAGTCCTCTATAATCAGCCTTTGTTGAACATAAAGCAACAGTAGGTTGCTTCTTTCAAGACCATGAAACGGCCTTATCACCTGCAAAAGAGAGATATCCTGAGGTACTCCTCCTGTCAACTTTGCAACCTGCCCAATCTGCATCTGAGTATATTTTGATGTCAAATTCTGAAGTATAAGGAAAGTATAAACCTTGATTTTGAGTACCCTTAAGGTACTTCAAAATTCTCTAAGCAGCTTCCAAGTGAGGTGCTTTAGGTTTGTGCATAAATTGTCTTAAGACACTTACTCCATAAGCAATATCAATCCTTGTCAATGTAGCATAGTTTAGGCTTCTAACTATGCTTTAGTATCCACCAACATTCTCAAGCACATCACCTTCATGAGCACTTAGTTTTTGGTTTACCTCCATAGGAGTGCTTGCTATCTTGGCATTCTCTAAGTGAAATTTCTTCAACATATCTTTCAGATACTTTCTTTGAGTGATATAAATTCCAAAATCTGTATAGACTAACTCAAATCCAAGAAAATACTTTAGTGACCCTAGATCATTGATTTTAAACTCCTGTATCATTTGATTATTGATCTCCTTGATGCCCTTGGCATCATTACCTATACGTATGATATCATCAACATACACACATAGGTATATCACCTCTGAATTAATTCTCTTAACAAACAGAGAAGTATCTGCTTTGCTCATGATGAATCCTTGATCTTGAAGGTATGTAGTCAACCTATGGCTCCATGCCCTAGGTGCCTGCTTCAATCCATAAAGTGTCTGCTTCAGTTTACACACATAATTTACCTTGCTTGGATCCTCATAGCCAAGAGGTTGAGCCATGTAAACCTCCTGTGAAATCCAACCATTAAGAAAAGCATTTTTTACATCCAATTGGTACATATTTCAATTCCTTGATGCAGCCACACTTACCAATACCCTGATGGTTTGCATTTTGGCCACAGGTGAAAAGGCTTCTTCAAAATCAACTCCTTGGCTTTGTGCAAAACCCTTAGCCACAAGTCTAGCTTTATCCCTATTTATTGATCCATCTGAATTTCTCTTGATTTTGTATCCCTCTAGAACCAATTACCTTCATAGACTCCTTCTTTGGCACCAACTCCCAAGTATCATTCTCCTTGAGTGCTTCAATTTCTTCATCAATGGCTTCCTTCCATTGTACTTTGGTCTTTGCCTCTTCATATGATGATGGCTCTTCAAGTGATAAATCTTTGGCAAGATAAATAGAATGCTTAGTAACTAAAGAAGTTCCATACCCAATCAGAGACTAAAGAAGTTCCATACCCATATTTGATTGGCTTCTTGATCTCCCTTTGTGATCTCCTAATTTCTTGGTTAGATGATTCAGGTATGTCCTCCAACTTCTTCATCTTGACCTTGCCCTTTGATTTCCATGCCTTGAATTCTTCTAGGTTGATGATGTCCTCATCATCTGATTTGATGTCTTCAATCTCGTTTGGCTCTTCTTTGGTGAGGCTTGGAAACTCCTGTTCCAAGTCATAAGGCAACTTTAGATGAAAGGTCTCCCCCTACCTTGCTTACCTCCTCTGCCCCTTCCTCTTGAGTTCCTACCTCTCCCTACATAGTTAGCTTGAGAAGTAGTACCTTCATCCTCAATCTTTTTGCTTTTCCCTTTCTCTTTAGACTTGCCTTTATTTGTGTATAGGGCAGAAGGATTATTACCTCTTGATGAGTCTCCATTTTTGTTGAGCTTGGCTTCATGGGTAAAGGGTTGCCCCGCGAGTGAGGTAAGATCTGGAATCTGCATGTCCATGTACAAGTCCATGGCAATTGTGAAGCTTTCCCATCTGTCATCTGCCTTGATGCCATTGATTACTTGCCTTACTATCTGCTCCTCTTCAATCTCCTCTCCTACGCTTGCCAATTGGTCAGCCACATCTTTGACTTTGGTCACATACTCTGAGATGTTTTGCTTGGGTTGCTTTCTTTGAGTGGTAAACTCAATCCACAATTGGTTCTTCCTAGCCCTTGTGTTGGAAGAAAAATATGAAGACAATGTATCCCAAGTCCCTTGGGATCTCTTATAGTTCGTAGTCTGTGGAAGAAGAAAGTCAAAGATAGAGTTACGTAAATATGACCTTTTGAATGCATCTTTGGCACACCCTGAATTGAGTCTTTCATGCTCTTCTCTTGTAGGTTGTCCTTTGCTTCTGAGAATGGGCATCTCCTCATCTCTTGAGATGTATCCATAGAGACTCCTTCATTGCAAGTATGTCTTCATCCTCAAGGACCATGCTTGGTAGTTGTTCGTGCCCAATTTATCAATGAAAGAAGGAAAACCATCTCCCATTTTACCTTAGCTTGCTCCGATACCACTATTGGGAAAGATGGATGGACACTCCAAGAAATGAGTTGGTACTGCTAATCCCTACTCTGTACTTGCCCTTTGTTGCTTTAGAATTGAGTTGTTGGCCCTTTTAGCTTTCCAATGACACTAAATAAGTGTCTATGTACTTTGGGGATGATGCATGTAATTGTTAATCCAAAACATATAACTTCACAAGTCACAAGTCACAAGTCATCAAAAACTTGCTATTTTTGTTCACACACTTGCTGCTTGTTAAGCTCAGTGCTCCCAGCACAATAGGAATTAGAAACATTCCTTCTGGGAATATCTAACTATCTTAAAGAGCTAATGATTCCAAGTATAACCACTTAAAATGATTGACTATACAGAGAGCAATCAATTTAGCAAGTGAACCATTACCCCCGATTTTTTAGGACCTCTATAGATAATGACTAGTGAACACTTTGAGATGCTTTTCTCCCAATCGGCTGAACGAAAAGCCTTCAAACTTTGTCAGAATGTAGTAGAGTTAGATCTGATTCCAAAAGAGTCAAAGAACATTAAAAATGATGGATTAATGACTGCGATATGAGCAACACAAGAACACTATTTTGACTGACAATGATAGAGAGACCAATAGAGATGATCAATGATATATTGTATTATATGACAATGTTTTACATGATCATTGGCATGAAGAATAATGCCCAATGATAGTGAGAAGTGTAGGCTATAGTATGAGCCACACAGTCTCTAGAATATGATCAACTAAGGCACTAGAATGGAGTGATTGTCCCACGAGATTTTACAATCATTTTATAGATGACATGTCTCCAAGTTTGAATTCAAATTCAAACTTGGCTTTCACCTAAACGTTCTCCTTTAGGTTAGGAGAGATTCCACCAAATTGATTTGTAGCTTCATCTCTTCCAAACTCCACAAGTTTATAGGCTTTACAAGATTCTTTCAATTTAAATGACTTTTACAAAGGGTAAATGGTAACAATCCATAAGCAATGGTTCATGTGGATTTGCAAGAAGTAAACAGCTTCTTCCAATACCTAGCCAAGTGTGAAGGCTTGGCATTTGCACCAACAAATGAGTTAGTGTGTGATGTGGGAGGCTAAAGCAAGTGAGAGTTAATATGGTTAGTGTGCACCCTAGATGCATTCTTGGGAAATGCAATGAGCTTTGAATGTATCTAGTAGTGTACAAAGATGTTACATGGTGGGATCAAGTGGTTTGTAACATGACTTGACTTTCCATACTTCCATTATGGGATTACAAGTTTTGTGTGTGAATACATATAAGGGTTTTAGTGATGACATCACCTAGTCATGGGACTTTTTAGGTACCCATTTCCAAGTTATGCTAGGTCTGAATTTATGTGAGTTTTTGTGTTCCACAGCTTGTAGTGTAACTTTCTGAGGGGTTGGGATTGATGAGAACTAATTAATTCCTAACAGCTAATGTGTCATGATTTGAGCTTGTAAACAGGTCTTCGGCATCCGGATCTATCTAGGATTGTGATCAGCCTTCATTGAGCACTTTGGTACCCAAATCGAGAGTACATGTTGTGAATGAAACCTTTGATGCATTGACACTAGTCACTTAGATTTCTTCGACGATTCTTAGGTGGTGTTTGTTCTAGTAGGGGAGAAGGTGGTTGCTCACCCTTGTGTAGACAGATTCACTTCGCACCATGGATTGCTTTGCCTCGAGATGTCACAAATCTTCTAGATCCCATAGTCTTTTTAAGCTTTTTATTGTATGGCCCCGATTGAGGTACTGAAACAAATAGTGTATTTGGAAAAGATGGGAGTTTCATCCTCTCTCCTACTTGTTCTTAAACAATTGAATCCTTTTGCATCATATAGCTTTGGACAAGAACATCATCTTTTTCTTCATTATTAATCCTAGGATGACTAGGAGTTTATGCCATGCCTAGATCATTGATTATGCAGCTTCCTAGTTCTATCGTGACACGTTGTTCATTTACCCAAACCTAAAGGATTCCACTCCTTAGGTTTAAGTTGCCTGCATGATCATAGACCAATCTTGACCAAGGATGAGATTTCAGTAAGGTCTTCATCATGGCAAACTAGCACTTTGATTGTCATATGGATGTCCTGAATACAGACGGGGAGCTCCACCTCACCCATGCAAGGGGTTTCCACTTCTCGTAATCCTACAAGATAAGCTTCAATAGGATTAATGAACAAGTCCATGTCTTGAAAGCAAAGATCTCTTATAGCATTAGTGTTTGCCCTTGAATCAATGAAAGCCTTGACTATCATAGTGGTCATGTCGTGTCCTAGTTCTATTGTTATAAAAGGAATTCTATCAATGATGCGAGGAGAGGTAAGACTCTTGGTCTAGCACATATCCATATGATACCTTGGAGCTTTGTAATTAATGTGCCTACGTTGATCTATGCCTTGTGTGCTCAAATTCATATGTCTAATACACTCTAAGGCCTCTGCTTGTGCTTCTTTGTGTGAATTCTTTTCTCTTCTTCTTTGCACTTCTTAGCTATATTGAGGCAACTTAGAATCTCCTCTGTCAAAGGTTCTTGATAAAGCTTCATTCTACAACAACTAATATAACTTGGGAATACATCACCTTTTTAAGTAGCTAATTGCACAACTCCACTTTTTGATATTCTATTGATGATCATTGCTCCATACCCACAATTCTCCAACTTTTTGAGCATCGTGCTTCAATGTATATACCAGAACTAGGTCTCTTGCTATTAAGCCTTTATCTTTCACATGTGCATCAATAGATTCTTTTTTCCTCTTCTTTGCAGCATATATTCTCATGGTTGCTCTCGATCTAGTTTGACCCAACTGTTCTAGGTCAAAGATCCTGGATGATAGCTCATGACTAGTCCACTGATGCTCTTGTGCCACCTTGAGTGTAGGTATCAAAACATATAATGGAAGAACAACATTCTGGCCAAACACCATATGAAAGGGAGTAGCTTTGAGTGCCATTTGTAGGCCACTCAATATGCCCAAACAACATGATGAAGCTTTTTTCCTAGTCAGAGCATTTCTCATTAATGAGCTTACTCAACATAGTGCACATGATCTTATGAATGCTCTTAGCTTGTCCATTTTGTAGGTGGTATAGGGTAGAAGATAATGTTGGACTAAGGTAGTTGCTTTGATTTCATCTTGTAGTATTTAAGATCTCTTATAAAACTAATGATTAGCTTTAAATTATATATTGTGTGTTCCACTAGTTGCCATCCCTTGTACAATGAGAGAAAGAGATCTAAAAACTTTCCAAATTGGCAAGTCTTTCTAGATTACAACATAGTTCACATACTACAATGATGTGAAATACTTACATTTAGGTATTTCACTAAAAAGTTATTTACTCAATTTCCTTCTTTAAGTCAGAGGCAAAGAATTCTACCATTCGAAGAGTCAAAGATCATTGTTGGTCAAGAGATATGTGCCAATGGAGGAAATCATGGTTCGTGTCCTATGAGAAGAGATGGATACAACATTGGGTCTCCATGGAATCTATCTCAGTTACATTCCCAAAAGATCTATTCCATCTCTTTCTTTGTCAATTTCGAAAAAGTTATAGTTTGTTTTAAAACCCAAATAGGTCAAGTGTTGATCCTTGTGCACATATCACATTTAAAAGCACATTATTGGATGTGGATTTTTAAAGACCATATAAGCAATAGTCATTCTAAGATATATATCATGTTTGAGGAAAAAATATGGTGAAGAATTATACAAGTAGATATTAGACATATATCACTTCCACGAGGAAGTATACATGGTTGCAAGCATACATGGGTATGTTTCAAAGTTTTTGAGCATACACAGGTATGGTTTTCTGATCTAGGTTTATCATGATGGTTACCATGCTTGGGGGAAGGCTTAAGCTCACATTAACATCAGTGGTTATCACTTCATCCTTGTTGCCCTTAAATTGTCCATCAGGTAGGGTTGTCCACTTGACTATAGTCGTTTGTAATATTTGTCAATGTTTTGAACTATGTGGTGAATAACCATGTTTAGCTTGGTCAAGTCAAAGGTCTTTCCCTTCCTCATACTCAAGAATAGATAGTTCTCAAGATGTTTGTGGATGAAACTAATGTCTTTCTTCATAATTAGATTGATTGCACCAAGCAATTTTGGCACTAAGGATTCTTTTGCATTGTTTTGGGTTCCAAGATAGAAAACATCCCTAGTACTACCTTTAACGTGTTGTTAAAGCAACTACTCCACTTGATCAATTTAGTGCTAGACTTTTGTAGGTGATTTACTAGAATCATGTGACTGCACAACTATAGGTTCCATCATAGCATCTACTTTCATAGTCTCCAAATTCTACTATGGTATCTCATTGATTGATTCCTACCTATGCAATCCACTGCTTACCCTGCTCCTGCCTTGATTCAACAACTCCACACATATCTACTTTGAAAATGGATACTAATGTAGCATTTCTTCTCCAAAAATCTTCCTCCTCATCATTACAAAGGGATTCTCCCATATTGATCCCTTATACATATAGGGCTCACACATTTAGAGGAAATATCTTTCTATGCATCATATACAACCATAGTTTATGCTTCCTTTATGCAATACTATTTCATCAGTTGTCCATAATTGTTGGACCTTTGCCACTCGTAGCCATGGTCTACCAAGAATCATAGGGTATGAGCATTCGTCCTCCTACAAGTGCATTTATAATCAACGTCCATTGGTGTCTCATTTTGAATTTCAATAGATCCCACCCTAGGTGGCCCCTAATACTAAAACTTAGAAAATATTGCATTTGAGCCCCGAGTTTCCCACTTTTGTAATAGTTACTTCCCCAATTCACATAACAATGATAACAACTATCCCAATGGTAATGATACTAGTGTATCCATGAAAGCCTCATATAAATCATCCTAAATAATACCTTCCAAAGGAACTTCCACCACCTCTCCTAAATACTGTTCTAGAAAAATACTTCCATACTTGTACGCTACTTTGGTTGTTTTTTTCACAGCTAGTATGGCTTCTTGCTAAATCTCTTACTTTTTTAAGTTTCCAAAAATTTCATTCTCTCATAGATTGGAGCTTTTCAATTAATAGGTTTTTTGGATGCCACATCTTGATCTTGTATTTGGTGCTTACCCTTAGAATTGGCCTTAGTAATTTCTATTAATATTTTTTTATATAAAGGAAGTTCGGCAATAGCCTACTCTCCCGGACTTGAATTAAATTAAGAAACAAAGGTACAAAAGAAGGGGACTAGTGCCCACGGGACCCCCCAAATCCCACAAAGCAGGGGAAGCTTGATTGAATCCTAGGTTGCGTTACAAAGAAGGTTGATCACCCTCTCGTCGCCCTCATGCGGGGCCCACTTGGGTTTGAGCTTGTTGTTGATCAACAGGAGGACTTGATGGTGCCTGAAGGGGGGGGGGATTTCTTACTGTTGACAATCCTTTTGCCAAGGAGGAATAGTGATTTCTCAATCGACCACTCCCTGGGGGGATCGCCGAAGTTGAGAGCACACCTCTCCCGCCAAATTTTCCACAGGACTTCCCCTCTGATTGCGTTCCAGAGTGCCGCAAAGCAGCCAATCGCTTCTCCCAAAAGGACTTGTTTCCAACCAAGCTGTTTCTGAAGTCTGATTTTCATTCCAACCGTCTGCCAGATTTTGTAGGAGTTGGGGCAGGTAAGGAAGATGTGTGGGACATCTTCAATAGCACGGTGGCAGCGTTTGCACCAAGGAGGGAACCCACAAAGTTTGCTTGCCTTATGGTTGGTCCAAATTCCTCGATGAAGAATTTGCCATAAGAGGACAGACTTCTTAATCTCTATAAGTGGGTGCCAGATACCCATGAATTTCATGTCCCACCGAAGCCGCGTCCAAGACAGGCACCACTTCCTGTTGAGGCTGATCTGGAGGTCAGTCGTTTCTTTGATGTTCGGGATTTTGAGTAGGCTATCTCCATTGTGCCATTTGAGACCACGCGCGTTCGGTGTGTCGTGTCCCATGAGAAGGCGAGTCTTGTGACGATCCCAAGCGAGGCATCTGCTTTGCAAAGTGTTCCATTCTTCGTAGGAGATGTTTATGCGAGGGTCAATATCCTCGAAGTTGATCCAGCTGTTGGTGTCATGTTTCCAGAGGTGTTTCCATTTTTTGAATCCTTTGTTCCATAGCTTCTTGGCATTTTGAATGTTCCACGACTCCACACTCCGGATGCCATGTATCGGAAACCAGATAGAGTCGTTTTGTCTGATTCCGGCCGCCCACTTCCAGTCTTCACTAATTCTTGTGAAGCTTTTGACTTTATTCCAGCCCTTCCAAAGGGAGCACACGAGATTGGAGCCTTTCGAGAAGACGGGGATCGGGGAGAATAGCAGGGTCATGATGTCGAGATTCTTCCAGTTCGGGCACCCCATGAGGGCCAACTCATGCTTGTTTCTGAAGATCAGCTTGGCCCACGAGGCCTCCCTATTGCACCAAGCCTTAATCATCCATTTGGCTGCTAGTTTGTTGGCCATACACCCAATGTCCAGGATACCCAGCCCCCCGCTATCTCTAGGGCTAGTGTAGATGGCCCATTTGATTTTAGGCACCCCCCTTCTGTTATGATCGCCCGTCCAAAGAAAGTTTCTACAAATACTATTCAGTTTGGACAGGCCTTGCTCGTTCGGTCTCCAGCAAGAAAGGAAATAGATGGTAGAAGAGAGGAGGAATGTGTTGATAACCATCGCACGTCCAGCGAGATTGATTTGCATACCTCTCCAATAGTTAAGCTTGTTTTCAAGTTTGGCAAGCACCCAGTTCCATCGCTGCTCCATAGAGACGCCAAACCCCAAGGGGATTCCAAGAAGTCGAAAGATTTGGCCCTGCGGAATGATTTGACAGCCATGATCAATGAGAAGGCCAGGATGATGTCCCACAATAGCCCTGAAGGCGGTCTTAGAGTGGTTGATTTTGGATCCAGAGGCATCACAGAAGGTAGCAAGACACCTCCAGAAAGTCTCCAGGCTAGTATTATCATTGTGAACGAACGCGTTCATATCATCAGCAAACAGTCTCATGATGATATGACCGTGGTCTTGAGGCAGCCGGAGGCCTTTGATATTGCCAGCCTCAACATGATGTGCCACAAGTCTGCTCAGCCCCTCAGTGGCGACGGCAAAAAGAAGGGGGGCCAAAGGGCACCCTTGTCTAATAGACCTTTTAAGATGGATCGCCTTCGAAAGTTTGCCGTTAACGTTAATTTGGGTCGTTGCGTTTCCGAGAAGGGTCGCGATCATCTTGGTGAATTTCTGACTACATCCGAGATCTTGGAGCGACTGCAGAATATAGTCCCATTCTAGCCTGTCGTAGGCTTTGTCAAAATCGATCTTGAGGAAGACCACATCTTGATTAGACTCATTTGCAAATTGAATACCTTCCCAAATATCCATAATGGTTTCCAGGATAGACCTGCCTTTGATGAAACCTTTTTGGTCCTCACTAAGCCAAGATCTCAGGTGGCACGAGAGTCTGTTGGCGATGACTTTGGCGATGATCTTGTATCCTGTTTGGAGCATTGTAATAGGCCGCCAGTTCTCGATTCTGTTCTTTTCCCCCTTCTTGTGTATCAACTTGATAATTCCATTATTTAGACAAGAAGGAAGAGCACCAAACTTTAGCGCTTCTTGCCAAACCATCCGGAGAGGGGTGGCAACCACCAGCTTGAAGGATTTAAAGAACTCGTTAGTGAGTCCGTCGGGTCCCGGGCTTTTACCGAGTGGGAGGGCATCAATGACCTCAATGATTTCTGATTCAGAGATAGGAGCATGGAGCAGGGAGTGGAGGTTGGGTGGAATCCTCCGGGGGGAAACCCTAGAAATGGCAGCCATACAGTCCCTTCTATGGTGGGAGAGGGGTTTCGAGGTTCCCAGGAGTCTCGTGAAGTGCCCTTCGATGATGCCGAAATTATCTTCTTCCGAATTGCATACATTGCCAAGAGGATCTAGCAGTAGGGGGATCGAATCTCTGTTGTGTTTCCTTTTAAGGATACGGCACATCTCTTTGGTGGGTTTGTCGGCTTTGCCAGCCCACCACTCCTTGAAGAAGATTTGCAAGTTTTTCCTTTGTATTTCTTCCTCGTATCTCAACACTGCTCTGATTTTTCGGAGACCTTTCTGGGCTTGGTGTTTTCCTTTGTTCACTTCCTCCTCGAGCCGCCAGAGTCTGTGGTAGAGAGCTACCCTGCGAGCCCGCCGCACAGTCTCGAGCATCTTCTTAGTTCTGATCATGATCTTACGAGACTTGTCGACCGCATTTCTCCAGCAAGAAAGAAACGTGGGACATGACCAAACTTCACTTGGATTTGGTTGAATTTCTATTAATATTGATGTGCTTGTCAAGCTCCATAGTTATTACAATTGCATTTCAAAAGTGTTTCTTTGTACCATACATTTTTAGGATCGTATTTTCAATAATTATAACTTTTTATTTTGTGAATCCTTTCATCTTAACATCTTGAGAAGTGTTAGCTGCTATTGACCTAGGTGGTGGATTCACTATCAAAATCCCTCTCTCCAATGGATGTTTACACCAAAGCTCACAATGAGGGCCCAATCTATGCCCCAATCACACCACAATAGTTGCGTATTTGATTCTATTTTTTCTACCACTATCATTGCTATTCAACCTTGTTTTGCCAGTTCTCATCCAATCAATAGCCACATATACCTATGGGATTGATGAATAGTCAGAATACAAATCCAAGTTCATGTGTAGATATATGAGATAAATTTTAAGATTGCAAGAGTGCCAAATTTGATATCGTTCTCAGTAAACATTGGCATGCCAGTAAAAAGCCCATAATTACTTTTAGAACTCATGTTTACCAGATCTTTGATGAAGGTTGCCACATGCTCATCTCCATGGAACCAGATGAATAGAATTTCAAGCAAGCATCTACCTCTGTTATGGTAAAAGTAGAGTGCAAGTATGTTTACTTTTATTATTTTCAACATAAAGAGCTTTTATCTATACAAATTCAAACTAGCTTGAATCTTAGTTAGCTTCTAAGATGAAATTTGAGTTTTGGAATTTGTTTCTTTCAAAGTTACTTACACGTCTTCCACCTTGTAGAAATGTGGAGCATAGGATTGAGCTCATTTTAGGAGCTCCTCCATCGGACAGACAACCATATTGCATGAGACTAAAAGAGAAGGTAGAAGTACATTGCACGATTGAGGAGTATTTATAGAAAGGCTTGATAATATCCAATTACTTAGCTTTTGCACCAATGATGCTTTTGGTTCAAAAAAAGGATGGAATCCTTTAGGATGTGTGTAGGCTAGAGGGAACTAAATAAAGTTACAAAAAAGCATTGATATATGATGCCTTGCATTGATAATATCTTGGATGCATTAGATGGTGCTACTATTTTTAGTAAAATACATTTGAGAAGTGGTTATCATCAAATAAGAGTCAAAGATGACAATGTATATAAAACAAGTTTTGTGAGTTATGATCATTTTTAGGAATTTTGGTCTTTTATCGTAAGTTTATTGCCATCTAGTCACACATATTTCAAATCAAAATGAGGAGAGGAGAGAATTGAGAGACAATGGTCATACAAAAAGGGTAAATCAAATCTTAGAAGATATGCTTTGTGCAAATGTTTGAGAAAAAAATAGATGAGGATAATTTTCTTTGTTTGGTAGAGTTTGCATATAATAGTTGGAAGCATAAGTCTACTCAATTGGAACTTTTTGAAGTGACTTATGGGTATGTCCACATAATCTAGCTACTATTGGATTACAAAGGAAATCCCCTAGTGCTTCATAGTTTCTCACAAAACCAAGCTAATCTTAAGATAGCTTATGCCAAACTTCAAAAGGGCCAAAGGACAAAAACCCAAAGTTTCAAACAATTTTTTTGAATGCAAGAAGTGAATTTTTGTGCATCTTGCTTGTTAAGCTCATATGTTTGATCTCCTTTTTTTTCGAACTCCCATGGTGTGCTTTGAAGTGTCCAAGCTCCATTTCCACCCATGGTAAGTGTTTTACATGCTCCAACTATATGATTCTTGCTATTTTTGCTTATTTTTGGGGTTGATTTTCTTCAAGACAGAGTGTGTGTGTGTGTGTGAGAGAGAGAGAGAGAGCTCTATAGCTCTATGATGGTATATCTTCATACACTTGAAGAGGGTACACATACCCGGATCAACAGTTTAGTTGATCTTAATGACTAGAAGCCAATGGAGCTTTGTGCTAATAAGTCTACCACACAAGTGCATGTGAACATGCACTTGTGTATGATGTGAGCATGTATGAGAGTTTGTGTAAGATCATGCATATATGTGTTTGAAATTGCACAAGTTTGTCAGGCATTGATCCATAGGCATCATGACATTAGTCCATAGGGATCATTCCATGTGTGTGAGGGACAAGGGCCAGCTAGTCAAGGTCCCAAGCTTGGGGGATACCCTAAGATATTCGGTAGTAATGGGGATGAGTGTTGCATGATGGCCACATGTCAGCACTAGACCATCCCAGATCATTGCTATTTTTAGAGTACAAGAGGGTATATAAGGATGGGAGGAGAGACATGCACACACATCATTCAAGATATTGCTCATACTTGGTATCAGAGCATAAGAACTTTTTGTTGTTTTTTTGCTTACATTTGCATTTTTTTCGTGTTCTTTTGGCATGATATGCATCATCATTGGGAAGAGTACCATTGTCAAAGCCCACCATCATCGATTTTTAGCAGAAGAAGGGAGCAAATGGAATTCAAAGGAGCCCACAAAACCCCCTCCCCTAAAGATGGCTACAACGATCTGCCCGAAGGCTATCAATGTTTTAGGACGACCTACCCATGCATGCCTGATATATTGACACCCTGCTTGCATGCGATGAGAGTGCTACCCGCTGAAGGAGGGAGAGAGAGGAGGCTCACTTAGCCATCCTCTCTGTGGTTGAAGAAGCTTTTGATTGGGTTCTCTATATGAACGCATCCATAGCTTCAATTCAAGTGCATGTGGGATAAACATCATTGCTAGCATGTTGTTTGTGGTTGTGAAGAGGATTCCATAGAGCAATACATCGAGTTTGCCTTGATTGCCATAGCTATAAGCTTCATTAATTAGCTAATTTAGCCCACCTCTTTCCACTTGTTTAGCCATAACTTGAGCATATCATATCCTAATTTGGAGATCTTTGTTGCTATGGAAAGCTCTCTCAAAGCTTTTTCTAGAGAGTGGTTGGAAGAAATAGTTTGGCTTCAATTTCAATTATTTTCAAAGTTTTGAGTTTGTCATTCATCTTCAACAACCCTCCTTTGAGCATTGTTTTTGAAGCACAAACTATCGAGAGAGTCTTGTGAAGCTATTTGGAAGGCGTGTGGACCATCTCCAGCACCTACACATACCTGAAAATTATCTTTCAAACCTCTTGATAAGTCTCTTGTCAATTAATACGCATTTTTCCTTTCATATTGCATGTACGACATGCAATTTTCCATAGTACCTAGAGTGTACGTGTAGTTAGACATAGACTCGTATTGTATGGTGCATGTATTCTTCTTTGCAGGGATAGGTAAGTATTTTCTTGCAGGTTAGCAAGGAAAGAAATATAAATTTGTCAGGGTGTGTAATCCCCTTCAGTCTATTTGTAGTTAGATTGTGCATGTCGACAGTATTATTGCGAAAATTGTTTGATGATTTCTTGGTATAATTTTCCCTCTTTTCAAAATTGCACCGTTATGCTATTGAAATTTCTAGAAATTAGTATGCATATGCATTCAAGAATACAAAACATACTAAAATGTTCTTGTTTCTTTATTTTCCTTTTAGAAAAGCCTTGTGATTTGTTTCTTTTTTGCTGCCACTTACTTATTTAAGTGCACATAGAGCGTACTAAACTCATGTTGAGCATGAGTAATAGAATTACCAGTTTAGAGAGCACACTCAATGATATCTTGGAACACATGCATGGTTCCAAGAAAGAGGAAGATGGGCCAGAATCTGATTTTCCAGGGATGGAAGTAGATGCTCTAGATGAGCATCAAACTCTAGAAGTCCCTAGAGATAGCATCTTAGTCAGAGAGGCTAGAGGGTAGCTTAAGGATCTTAAGCTGCCAAGATATCATGGTTCGACTAGTGCTAAGATTGATGATGTTGTTGAGCAATGGCCTAGCAAGTGGGAGCAGTGCTTTTGCTTGTGTCATATTGTAGACGATAGAAACAAGATTCAACAAGCTACATATAACCTTATGGACGTCGCCCATAGGTGGTGGCATAAGATAGAACAGGATAAGAAAGAACCCAAGTCTTGGGATCAACTCAAGATCTTGTTCTATAATAATTTTGTATTGCTTGACGAGAGATCTAGAGCACTAGACACCTGATTCTTCATCAGCCAGAAGAATCAGACAATTCAGGACTATGCAGATAAGTGTAGAGAGGTGCTTCTCAAACTGCTTGATACTATCCCACAATTTCTCTAGGTCCACAAGTTCATCTTGGGACTGAGAGAAAATATAAGACCATTGGTGAGGAAGGAGAGATGTTTGTCTTTGGCACAAGCCATGAAGATAGCTTTAGTCTATGAGGATGTCCATAAGGGCACAGGCTCTAAGGGTCAGAGGTCCTCATGGCTTAGGGTAAGTCAACGCTTCCACACACCTACTCCTGGTTCAATCAGTGTACAACCTTCTAGAGAGGATAAGTAGGTGCATATGATCAAGACAGTTGCAGGAGGTAAGAGAAAAGTGTCTGTTATGGCTGAGAAGGCTTATAATAAGTCTATTCTTACCCCTCAACAAAAAGAGAAGGCAATGAAAGAAGGATTATGCTATGGATGTTTAGGGCACCTGTTCAAGGACTATCCTAAGCAAAAGAAGATAAAAGCCACCATATTCATAAATCCCATAATCTCAGGTAGGCAATGATGATAGCGATGAGGACTTTCGAGATCCTCCATCACCCTTATCATTTCCCATAATCGCCATGACAATCACAAAAAAGATCCGAACTGTGCCAAATTTTGTGCTTTCACCAATGGCATAGAAAGGATATCAATGTCCCAATACAGAACTCATTTTCATGAGGGGATTCATGGTAGGAAAGCCTATCAAGGTACTCTTTTGTGGAGAATGAGTTCTCCTATGCACAACAAAAATGACCCTTGTATGTCCAACACTTGGAAAAATAGCTGCACCTTAGATAGCTTGCTGCTCTCAATACAAACTCAAATGGTCATGTGCCTTTATTCAATCAAAGTAGACAAAGAGAGCCTTCTAACAAGCTATAAATGACTTAATTTGGACAAGTTCTGATTAGGAAAGACAACTAACAACTACCTATCCACACAATTATCCTAAAGAATTGAACTTCACTCTCCGACTGATAACTCCCTCAATATATATCCTTTGAGGAAGATATTTGAGACATAGAAGGTAAACACAAATAGATTTCCAACAAGCTAAAAATCAAGTAATTTGGATGAGCTTTGGTTAGGAAACTCAACTAACCAAAATAGATCACCTATGCACACAAGTATACTAAAAAATTGGACTTCACTCTCGGATATATATCCCATAGTGCAAGATTACGACCACCACATGCTCAAGAGATGACTCTCCTCCGAACCAAATGCCTCTATATATAGCTCTCTCCAAGGGACTGCCTTCTTGAGCAGGTGGATACTAACCATCCATGTGTCAGCCATGTAACTACATGTGTGCCAAGTGTTCCAGTTAACTCGAGTTAACTCAAGTGGATGCTTCTAGAAGAGTCTAGATCTCTTTGGGGAAAATACTCTCCCCATGTCCCCCATGGGGATTGAACCCAAGACCTCCTCCTTCACATCCTTGAGACTTAACCACTAAGCTAAGTGGATCACTTGTTCACAAGACAACCTAGTAAGTCTAAACTTGAGATCTTCGATCAGATCTGTCTAAACTTGAGACAATCTGTCTGGGCATGACTGGTGCATGGACTTAATAATGAAGGTGGGATTGTTATCCCTCGCAAGACTTTGAGAACTCTTGATTCACTTGAATTTGTTTTGGAGAACTTGAAATTTAGTTGTCTCAAACATCTATCTTAGATGTTTGTACAATGTTTTACTTTGGTTAGATTCTCTGAGGAACTCTGTGTGTACTGTCTGGGGGTCACGGCCTCGAAGTGTTTTAGATCAAGATATTATTAGATCAAGATTAGGGCAGAGGATGTCCCTAAGACCGCATTTAGGACTAGATATGGGCACTATGAGTTTTTGGTGATGCCTTTTGGTCTCACCAATGCTCCTGCCACTTTCATGAAACTCATGAATAGTGTTTTACGGTCTTATCTAGGACACTTTGTGGTAGAATTTTTGGATGACATTCTGATCTATAGTGCAACAAAAGAAGAGCACTTGGAACACTTGAGGAAGGTATTTCAAGTGCTAAGGGAAAACTCACTCTTTGCTAAAGAGTCAAAGTGTGAATTTTTCACGATAGAGGTTAGATACCTTGGGCATATAGTCTCCCAAGATGGAATCTAGATGGATCCTAAAAAAGTAAGGGCTATTATGGAATGGCCACATCCAAGGAACCTGAAAGAGCTGCAGATCTTCCTAGGTTTATCAGGTTTCTATCAAAGATTCATTAAGAACTATGCCAAGATTGTTGTCCCGATGATGGAACAGCTTAAAGGGAAAGGGAAAGCCTTTCATTGGGGAGATGAACAGAAGTAAAGTATGGAGAAGTTGAAAGTAGCAATTGCTACAACTCCATTTTTACACATAGCAGATCCCAACAAACCATTTGTGGTTGAGACTGACACGAGTGACTTTGCCATAGGAGCGGTTTTAGTACAGGATGGTCGACCAGTAGCTTTTGAGAGCAAGAAATTAGAACCGGCTCAAAAGAATTACTCCGTCTATGAGAAGGAGTTGTATGCAATTGTCCATGCTTTGAAGAAGTGGCATCCTTATTTATATGGTTCCAAAGTTACGATAGTGTTTGATCAAGAGAGCATTAAGTGGCTCTCTAATCAAACAAACCTTAAAGGTCGTAAGGCCCGATGGGCAGAGACCCTTCAGGAGTTTGATTATGAGCTTAGGTATAGGAAGGGAAAGTTTAATGTGGTGGCTGATTCACTTAGCCGCATGCCTATGCTCAATGGACTGAGTTTTACTCATATCACTAGTGAACTACTTGAGTCCCTTAGAGGTAAATGTAGGCTCGATTCTGCATATTCCGAGATTGGGGAAGCCATAGAGAATGGGGATCGTGATATACGGGTTTCCAGTGAGGATGGAGTATCGACGGGTACTCAAGAAGGATTCAAGTGGAAGAACTGCAATGTCCATGATGGATATCTGTTATACAAAGGTAAGGTGTGTGTCCCTAGAGATACCGAGATGAGACGGCATATTTTGTATGAGTGCATGACACACCTAGTGTGGGACACCCAGGAGTTAACAAGACTTATGATCTTGTTAAGAGGCAGTTTTATTGGTATGGACTTCATAACGACGTCCTAGAGTATGAGTTAACCAAAATGGCTAGGTTTATTCTGACATGTACTACAGTGAAGACACCAGAGTTGGCTAGACTCTTTGTAGAGAACCCATACCGGTTATATGGTCTTCCTTTAGACACAGTTTCTTATCGGGATAGGAAGTTTACTAGCCACTTTTGGAGAGTGGTCTTCAAAAGGTTGGATACGAAACTTAGCATGAGTACAGCCGAGCATCCACAGTCGGATGGGCAAACAGAAAGGGTTAACCAAATCCTAGAGGATATGCTTTGAGCATATGTGAATGAAAGGCAAACTAATTGGGAAGAGTACTTACCTATAGTAGAGTTTGCATATAATAGTGCCAAGCACTCTTCCACTGGGCATAGTCCATTTATGTTTATGTATGGGTTTGAGCCAAGAGCTCGTTATGCAGTAGGCTTGTAGAATGAAAAAGTTTAAGCTGCAAAGGACTTCTTGGAAGAGATGAATGATATGCTTAGGCTTGCTAAGGACAGCATTAGGAGAGCTCAGGATAGAGCTACAGCCTATGCTGACCCTCAAAGGAGAGATATCAACTTTGAGGTAGGAGAGCAGGTCTATCTTAGAGTTCCATCTAGGTCCGAAACCATGAAGACGGGACCTTGTCCAAAACTATCTCCTAGGTATTGTGGACCTTTCCAAATACTTAAGAGAATAGAAAAGATGGCTTACCAGCTCCAGCTTCCAGAGAATAGTCAAATCCATCCAGTTTTTCATGTTAGCCGGCTTAAGAAGAGGCTCGGTGAATTTGACAACCTCATTCCAGATAGTGAGGTAGTAGAGCCTATTTCTATCCAATCTATTCCACATGAGCCTGAGAGCATACTACTCACTCAAGAGAAACGGACGAGAAGTCACTTATATAAAGAGTATCTAGTAAAGGGGAAAGATAGTTCAGAAGATAGTGCCACATGGAAGCGGGTTAGCACCCTTCAGAAACGGTTTCCCAGTTTTAGACTACCTTCCCAAGAGTCTTCTTAAGGGGAAGGATATGGGGAAACAACACGGAGACAAGACCATGTATTTTTATGCATGGGGATTTAGTGGGAGTACTATTCCTTTGATTATCTCTTTCTTTAGACCTTCTAGTACCATTTTTGAGGACAAGAATGGTGTTAAGGGGAAGGAAATATAATATGGAGTCAATAAACAGAGGAGATGTGAACCACCTCTTAACCCCATTTAGATGATTCACACATGAGTGCCATGTGGCACTCATGTGTTGATCATTGGACTCAATCAATAAGAGAGAGAAAGAGAGATTAAATGAGTAGTACACTGCTGGGTGGTTAGATTCTCTGAGGAACTCTGTGTGTACTGTCTGGGGGTCACGGCCTCAAAGTGTGTGCGGGGAAGAAGACAAAAATCTGGGGAGCTCAATGGAGCATGACAATCTCATAAACTATCTAAAGCTTCTTTTCTTACCTGCAGGAGTTTTAGAGATCTTTCCCTTACTCAAGTCCAAGTATACACTAATACCTCTTAGATTCCAAAGCTAAGAATCTTTTATATACCTTTAGGTTATATCACAATTTGGACTTTAAGTACCACTTATGGTGGTTTGGGACATCCAGGGAACTACTTATTGTTTAAAGATTATGAAAAACTTCAGTCTCAATACTTGGAAGAATGTTATTCTTCAAAGACTTGAGATTCCTTCTAGGGAATCAAATATCCTGAGCAAATGATTCATCTTGGAATCTTTTGCAATGTTGGAAGGATATTTGAAATAAATTCTTTCAAACGATATCCAAAAAATTTATTAATTCAATTGTGTTCATTTCTTGAGTATCAAACTAGAGATTAAATATCAGCTTTTAGATATGGTTTCCCATGCCACTATGAAACTTTAAGTTGAACTTTCATTTATATGATATTGACTCCTATTCTTGAGTTTGATACAAGATTCATTATTATTGTTCAATCTTTAGATGTTACTAGAGTCCTTTAAACATATTTCACTAATCAAAATTATGTTTTAAAGTCCAAGCATCTATTGATGATTGATCCAATAGGAATGCTACTATGAACACATAACTTTTGAACTTTATAGCCTATTTAGGAAAAGTTCATGGATTGGAGATCCATTTCTTGGAACTTTCTATTCCTAAATGAAAAGTTCACACTTGCTTCAAGTCCTTAGGAACTTATCTTATATCCTAAAGATTGCTTACTTTGATTTCCTCTTGAAGCTTCAATTAGCTTAAATGAAGCCAAAAGTTTAACTCTCTAAAAAGATTTCTTCCATGTTTCTATGATTGCTTAGCTAGTTGCATCATTTACCAGAGATGCAACTATAGAACCTAACATCCTTTTATTGACGTCAAAGATCAATTGATGTTGAGGTTCAACCTTTGATTTCCATCACTCCTTGGGATGAAATCAAATGAAAACTTATAAAGGCTTCATAGTTTTTCTTGGCACCTTTATATTAGAACATCATCGTTCCTTGGTCCTATCATATATTATGAATTTATGTGTATTTTGGGAAAAAGTCATGAATCAATTAAGATCCTCTACTTGGAACGTCTCGCTTCCCAAGAATAAATTCATCTCAAACATGGTAGGAGAATGATCTCACATGGAATAAAAGGCTTGACTATTTCATTTTAGTGTTTCACTTTTAGGAAATATCTCGATTCGTAAAAGTCACTTATCGAGGTTTCATCATGAGATACAAATCTTGAAACCACAAAGAAACTTCTTAGAACTTTCGAAATCTTCTAAATAGAAGAGTGCTCATGGAACTTGGAAACATAGCTGAAGTTATCATCCAATCTTTTACATAAATTACGTAACTAATCAACTAAAGCTTATCCGCATGAATTTCTAAATATCACCTATACTTAGAGTAATCATTATAAGCTTATCTTCATGACTCCCTAAGTACATCCGGGACTTAGAGTCATCATACATCACAAAAGGTTTGCAAGTAATTCAATTTTCTTGGTGACCAAGAAAATTTAATACTTAACTTTATCCTAGTGCTTACTTATACCTAGTAAGACATCAAACATACTTAATGGTCATTAAGTATTTATTTTTGATAACAGAGTATCAACTTGGGAAGGAATCGATTAATTACTTGAGCTACAAACTAGAACTAGTATGTCTTTGCAACTAACTAGTCCTCTGTCTTCCCTAATGTCAAACCGTGAGATTTATAAAGTAAGCTAAATACTAAGGGAGTACATTTTCATATCTACTTGCAAACAGCATCCCGTTTTATCATGCAAATGCATGTGCTCACATGCAAATGCATGTGCTCACATGCAAATGCATGTGCTCACATGCATATGCATGCATGTTTTTTGCATGCCCAAAAAATAATGCAACAATCATGCTTGAGCTTGATGCATGACTTTTCCTTGTACTAAGAATGTATATCATGCAATCTTGATGCATGTATATCCTTTCCTTTGTCCTAATGCACTATGATATAAAAACATATCCTTGTGGTGCAATAAAAATCTTACTCAATGGAAAGGAAATCTGGAATTAAACTACCAAAATACATTCTTTGATGCACAAGGATCCTTTTTT
The DNA here is from genome assembly GCA_020310875.1 of Ceratopteris richardii. Taxonomy (NCBI): domain Eukaryota; kingdom Viridiplantae; phylum Streptophyta; class Polypodiopsida; order Polypodiales; family Pteridaceae; genus Ceratopteris; species Ceratopteris richardii. Next base: position 174,072,350 of record CM035406.1, read on the forward strand.
TAAACCAAGTCTTTCCTTTAATGCAAACTAATGCTTGGAATGAAAAGTGGATTTTTTCATTATCCTAATCAAGACTTAATCAATTGAAATCTTGGCTATTTCAATGTGCATCTAGGATTAAGTGTAGAATAATGAAAACAAAATAAATCAAGCATTAAGGCCAAGTAGAAACTGGAAAATACTTAGCTTTGATCATAGCTTCATCCATTCCTTTGATGAACCTCTTCGTTTACTCCAAGAGTTCCTCAACTATATAGAAATTGAAGTTTAGAATCCAATATATCTTCATATGAATAGCATGATGAATTCTAATGGCACAAATCGAAATCCTTTATTGCAATGCATAGGACGCTTTGGTCTGCTCTGTGAGATTCAGAGTTCGAACCCCGATTGGCACCCCTTTCGCTTGTGCTCAATGCTCGATGAGCTTCTTTAGATATGATATGGTGTTTTTATGAGTCTTCAGCTTGTAGAAGGATGTAACCGTATTGATCTCTTGGATAAGCGAAGGTAACCCCTAAATGAGGTCATGGGTTCAATTCGTGAGACTGGCGGCGTGCAACGTTCTTTTTATCGCTCTATTGGTATGGATTCTACAGCGCCGAACTTCGTTGAGTATAAGCTTCTGCTCGAAAATAGGACACGCAAGCGGCTATACTTCTTGGAGAAGACAACATCCTTATTAAGCACAGGTCACGGGTTCCACTCCCTTGCACAATGACAGCAATAAGCTCCACTTTTGCTTGCGGTGGATATGATACCAATAGTGATATGAGAAGTATATCACACACAAATATCTGCCATGTCATCTTGGCTATGAGAAGTACTGCTGAATGCCATGGACACGGGTTCGAGTCCAACCATGAGCGCCATATTGAGAAAGATCTTCTTTGTAATACAATCCTCAAGATGTTTTGCATGATCATGCAAATTTGAAACAACGCCTCCTCCTTTTATCAAGGTCACCATGGAAGCTTGTGAAGATGATGATGATGAGCCTATCAAGGTCTCCATGAAAGCTCAACCTTGAGCTCTGATACCAATGCAACATTACAACCACCACATGCTAGAGAGATGACTCTCCTCCTAACCAAATGCCTCTATATATAGCTCTCTCCAAGGGATTGCCTTCTTGGGCAGGTGGATACTAACCATCCATGTGTCAGCCATGTAACTACATGTGCACCAAGTGTCCCAGTTAACTGGAGTTAACTTAAGTGGATGCTTCTAGAAGGCTCTAGATCTCTTTGGGCAAAATACTCTCCCCATGTCCCCCATGGGGATTGAACCCAAGACCTCCTCCTTCACATCCTTGAGACTTAACCACTAAGCTAACTGGATCACTTGTTCACAAGAGCACAAGACATCCTAGTAAGTCTAAACTCGAGATCTTTGGTCATACACATGGATGACCAATCGGTGTCCGATTTCAGATCCGTATGAACTGGCCAGACCCTTGGATCATAGACTTACTTTATTACACATAGCATATAAATTATTTGAATAAAATATTTTTCATAACAAAAGTACATGCAAAGAGCTTTCCAACAAGTCAAAAATCAAGCAATTTAGATATGTTTTGGTTGGGAAACTAAACCGACCAAAATAGACTACTTATCTACACATGTATGCTGAAAAACTAGAGTTCACTCTTTGACTGATATCTCATAGAATATATAAGCTTTGGAGAAGCTATTTGAGAGGGCCAAAGTGCATGAGATAACCTTTTGCAATGAGTGTTTAAACGCAAGAAATTGGTTAGATATGCACTGAGATATGAGCTTCCCAATAGAGCTATGTACAAAATGACATCTGACTGGAAGGAGTCTATGGGAAGACAAAATGACAAAATGACTAGATCCGACTATTTAGAGCTCTTGCCTCTTTCTCTCCTTGTTTAGAATGTGCTCCCACTCCACTTTTATAACAAATGAGCATGTGAAGAAGTTTGTGTCTCCTTCTTAACTCACCACTTTGCCCACACCAATTGCTATTAATTTTATGATTGTTCTCATCTTTGCAACAGGGCTGAAAACTTCATCATAATCTATGCCATGTGCTTGTTTAAATCCTTTGGTGACTAATCTAGCTTTATATCTAGCTAGTGAACCATCAACATTCCTCTTTACTTTAAACACCCATTTGTTTGGAACAATCTTCATACCTTCTTTCTTTGGCACTGGCTCCCATTTGTGATTATCTTTGAGAGCTTTGAACTCCTCTTTCGTAGCTTGCTTCCATTCCTTTTGTGTGCAAGCTTTGTCATATGTCTCAGGCTCTTTGTCTCTGATAACCGGCATCATGTACACAAAATGTTTTGCCATGAACTATCATAACTCAGCCTGTGAGTTGGATACCTTGTCCTTGAAGATCTTCTTTCATTGCCTTTAGAAAGTTGCTTCTTTAACCTATTTAGCTTTACCTTTGGACTGATTACCTCTTCATATTCTTCTTCACTTGCATCTATCTCACTGTTTGGAGTAGCAGTTGCTTCTTCGGCTCTACTATGAGCTGAATTTGGAAACAAAGAATGAATCCCCCTCCATGTTGAATATTCTTCATTTGATGTACATGCCTCTAGACCTAAAACCTTTGTGCTTGATTGTTGGACTTCTCTTTGATTTGTTCCTACATAATCATCACAATCTTCTTCAAGAATCTTTTTCTTTCCTTTATCTTCATACCATGGTCTTAGTTCATCAAAGACCACATCTCGTGAGACTCTTACTTCCTTTGTTCTAGGTTTCTAACACTTGTATCCTTTTTGCTCCGTTGAGTAGTCGATGAAAATGCATTTTTCTGACCTTGGTTCCATCTTTGTTCTAACTTCTTGTGGAATGTGAACAAAACAAACACATCAAAACACTTTGAGGTGTGTAAGATCAGGTTTCTTACCAGAATATACCTCCTCTAGAGTCAAGTGATGTATTCCCGATGTTGTGTACCTATTCATCAAGTAAATGGTGGTTGTGGTAGCTTCAGCCTAATAGTACAATGGTACCTTCATCTCGTTGAGCATGCATCTTGCAATTTCATCAATTTGCCTATTTTTCCTCTCAGCTATTTAAAAACTATGCATGTGGATTCTTGAAAAGAGAATTATATGGCTATGGTGTTTTTCTATTGATGAAATGAGTGTAGGCTACAAAGGGTTGAAGGGGCAAAAACGAAAGGATTATTATCAATATACATTGAGAAAATTTCATGTCCAAGGGGGGGAATTACAAAATATTCTTGTTAATGAATGAAAGGTGGCATGCTTGCATTTACAAGGAAGAGAGGCATCACATAGGTTATGCTAATCGAAGGGCCCTATGATCTTTGGGATCAACTTGACAGCCATGCCTTCAATGTTCCTAATGCGGAGACCCCCACAATCCTTTTGGCTGATGCAGGTAGACCATTTAATTTTGGGAACCTCCCTTCTCTTGTGGTCCCCCATCCAAAGAAAGTTTCTACACATTCTTTCCAATTTGGTAAGCTATTGATCCTTCGGTCTCTAGCAAGAGAGAAAGTAAATAGTCGAGGACATGAGGAAGGTATTAATTACCATGGCATGACAAGCCAAGTTGATTTGCATGCCTTTCCAATATGCCAACTTGTTCTCTAGTTTGGAAAGGACCCAATTCCATTGCTTCTCCTTCGAGACACCAAACCCATTGGAATACCAAGTAGGAAGAAGACCAAACCCCTAGGGATAATTTGGCAACCATGGTCAACTAGCGATTGGGGTGGTGGTCTCATCATGATGGCTCTAAAAGGGGTTTTCAAGTGGTTTATTTTGGAATCAAACGCCACACAGAATGTGTCAAGGTACCCCCCAAAGGTTTCAATACTGGTCAAATCATTGTGCACAAATGCATTCATGTCATCCAGGAAATAGTCTCATGATCGTTTGGCCATGGTTGAGAGGTAGAGAGAGACCTTTAATATGGCCCATGTCCATGTGATGTTGCACAAGACGGTTGAGCCCCTCCGTGGAAATAGCAAAAAGCAGAGGGGCCAATGTGCACCCTTTCCTAGTAGAGAGTTTTAATCTGATAGCCTTCGATAACTGACCAGTGATATTTACTTGTGTTGACATGTTCCCCAGCAATGTAGTGATCATCTTAGTGAATTTTTTACTACACCTGAGATCTTTAAGAGATTGGAGAACAGATTCCCATTCTAGCCTGTTGTAGGCTTTGTTGAAGTATATTTTAAGGAAAAGCACATCTTGCTCGGACTCTTCAGCAAAATCAAGACCTTCCCAAATATCAGTAATAGCTTCTAGTTTTTTATCTACCCTTGATGAATCCTTTTTGGTCCTCAGTAAGACACCTCTTCAAGTGGTAAGAAATTTTGTTGGAAATTACTTTTGCAAGAATGTTGTACCGTGTTTGAAGCATCATGATTGGTTGCCAGTTTTCAATCCTCTTCTTGTTACCCTTTTTATGGATGTGCTTGATGACACCATTATTTAGTCATTTGGGAAGCACATCAAAATCCAACACCTCTTGCCATGCAACAGAGTGGCCACCACCTACCTGAAAGACTTGAAAAACTCATTTGTGAGGCCATTAGGACTTGGGCTTTTCCCATTGGGAGAGTATCGGTGAATTCAAGAATCTCATTATCTAAAATGGGTGCATCAAGGAAATACTTCAAATTATGCGATATTCTTGAGGGAGAGACTCTCAAGATGGTCGCCATGCAATCTCGCATGTGGGGAGAAAGGGACGTCGAAACCCCCAGGAGATGAGTAAAGTGGTCGACAATAATAGCAATGTTTTCTTCTTTCCTTTTACATTCATCCCTATTAGTGCATATCAAGAAGGGAATAGAGTCTCTTGTCTGCTTCCTCTTGAGGATGCCACACACATCTTTAGTTGGTTTGTTGGCCTTACCTGCCCACCAATTTTTAAAGTATACTTGTAGGTTTTTTTCTTTTAATTTCTTTCTCATATCTACCATGCCTCTTATTTTCTATAGACCCATCTAGTATTGGTAGCTCCCTTTGATCACTTCCTCCTCAAGACACCAGAGCCTTCGATAGAGCTTCTCTCTTTACATCCTCCAAACATTGCAAACCATCTTGTGAGTCCTAGCCAAAATCTAACAAGTCTTCTCAATCATAGTGCTCCAGCTTTTGGCTAGTAAGGTGCCATTAGCGAACATTGAGTTCCAAACCAAGGTAATTTCTTGAAGGATATAGGGAAGGGAGAAAGACGTCGGGCAGAATATAGGATAGTGGTCCGAAATGGCGAGGTCAATGTGTTGGGAGATGGTGGGTTGGTGCCACTGATGGATAATGTTTTGTGTAATATAGCTTCCATCAAGTCTAGATTTCCTCAAATCATCCCCAAATTGGAGGTTTGACCAAGAGAATCCATCCATATCTTTAATCTCCATTAGGTCCAGGTGGAGCTTGATTTTGTCCTAGATATCCTTCTCCTGACCATCAATGGTACGCCCCTGTTATCCCACTTATATGTAGGATCTTCCACAATGTTGAAGTCCCTGCAAAGCATCACACTGTGGGAGATCGAGTCCAAAGAGACCCAGGTGTCCATCCTTTCTGACTCCCTATTTGGGGCATACATGGAGACCACAGTGAATTGGAAGGGTCCCCTGAAGGAGGCAACAATCCAATGATGTTTTGATCCTTGTATGAATTGACTAATCTACCAAACCAAAAGTTATTTATTCTAATAGGTATGCCATCGGCCCCTCTAGGGTGAGAGGTGGTAACCTAGACATGAGTTGAAGAGATGTGTTTGAGTCATTTCTGAAGGTCCTCTTCATTGACTTTAATCTCTTGAATATAGATGAAATCCAAGTTTAGGCTATTATCCTGAAACCATTGGCCAATTATAGCCGCTCTTGAAGGGTCAGCCAACCCCCTAGTGTTAAATGATATGATAATCATTATCAATGGTTACCATGTTTGCAGAGAGGGACCTTGTCTTTTTTCTTCTTGGGTTCGTCTTTTTTCCTCAAAAATGAAGGGTCTTGACCACATATCTTTCCCTTAAGGGGGCTCTTCCAAGGTATTTCCAATGGTTGTTTCCCCTTATAAGTCACCTTCCGTGGGATTGAATTTACCACCTTTTCTAGTAGTATCAATCCAATGATGGAGCTCTCACTATCCTGGTTGTCTTCATTGCTAGTAGTGAAACCATCCTCTCTACTCAAGGTATAATCCTCTCGGTTATCTTCTTTGTTGGAGGCAATCTCTAGGGTTTTACCATCGGTTTCTACTTCATAGAGAGTCCCTCCTTGAAAGTCCAACTTGTTGATCTCCTTTTCCAAGATGCAGTACGAGTTATTTAGAGGGTTCATGACCGTTGGATTCCTCTCAAAGGACCCCCAAGGGCTTCTTTTCCTTTTGCATCTAGCTTTTATGAACTCTTATGAGTATGCCTCTAAGACCCTAGTGTCTTTCTCTTCCTCAATGATAGGCGGACGAGCTTGTGCCCTAGTATTTATCTGAACTTCTTTGGCGGCTTCTTGGTTTTGTTTTTTTAGAGGTGTTCTATTTTCAAGGACACTCTTTAATCCTGTGTCCTTGAAGATCACAGTGAAACCACGTGTTTGGCAAATTGTTGTATATGATTTCCTGCTCCCTGACTTCCCCTTCCCCTAACTCTATGGAAATCTTTGAGGGGAGAGCTTTGTTAAGATTCGTCTCGATACAGATCTATGGGTGCCATTGCGCATTGAAGGAATACTTTGCTCCTTCATAGATGAAGCCCCCCACGTCCTCCCTTGAGGTCAGTGGTCGACCAATAGGCACTACAATATCTCTCAAGAAGTCATACAAGAAGAACGGAAGGTTGAAAAGTTCAACCCAAATCAGGTAGCGCAGGGGTTTAGATTTGTGATATCATTAATGATGGTGAAATCTTTAGAGTTCTGGGTATTCCTATGGGCTTTCAAGTCTTCCTTAGTCAAAGATGGGAGTGGGTTCTCAACAAATTGAGGGGTTAAATTTTCAAGTGGTATGCTTGTCAAAGTGCCCTATCTCACAGAGTCTTTGTGTTGAATCACTTTATCTTACCTAGTCTGACCTATTTCTTGTCTTGTTGGATGCCTAACAAGAAGGATTTTTGTCAAGTGATTGCTCTTGCCAGAAGTTTTTTGTGGGGAGGGAGCCCTCAACATAACAAAATCCCCAAATTGTCCTGGGACATCTGCTGTCTTCCTAAAAATTAGGGTGGCCTAGGTATTATATGCCCTAAAAAATGGCCACCATTATGGATGCCAAGTGGATAGCGAGGTCTCTTGAATCTGATGACATTTGGGCTAGTCTGATTAGAAGAAACACTGGCCAATTCACTCTAGAACACTACAAAGCCTGGAAAGATCACTCCCTTTGGGATATCATAGTCTCATCCCACTCCTTTACTCCTTTGGGCAGTCCCCTTATCTGTAGGCTCTGGAAAGGATGGATGGAAGTTAAAAAAAATTGTTTTTGTAATGAAAAGTTTTTACAGTGCACTGACTTTTACTTGCAGGAAGGCATGTAGACTGGTTGGCTCTCCCTCTGGGGCAATATGGGAATTGGTATCAAAGAACACAAATGCAAAAAGAAAGAATTGGTTTCCTGGAAGGATTTCTTCTTATAGGGTGAAGTCATTTCTAATGAGTATATTATGGATAATACTGATTTGTCCCTTCCCTGCTTGTAGGTCATGATCAAGCACAAAGGTCTATTGCAAGATAGATCCAGCATTTCCAGAACAACAGACAGGTGAAGTGCTCCATGGTGGCCTAGAACATGTTCAAAAAGTTCAAGAAGTTCAAAGGCTCAGTGCACAGGATTCTGAACAAGCTAAACAACATATGGATGGTGAATTGGTCTTCAAAACAACGGCAATATAGATTCCCCTACTTATGGGCTTTCCCCATCAACATCAAACAGTCATTGCTTCAGTGGCTCATTATTCACAATGGCATTTGGTATGGCCCCAGAATAAAGATGGATGGCATTATTGATAGAAAATGTAGATTTTGTGGCACTATGGAGGATTTTCCCCACCTCTTCTACAACTGTAAACATGCTAAGTAGTTTTGGTTACCTGTTCATACCTGTTCAACCCTACTGCAACAAACTCAAATTCCAGTTTAGCTATAGAGAAATTCTGCTAGGGTCGTGTAATAGAATGCATCCTGTTCTTTGGAATCTTTGGAGAGCCCACACTCTATGGTTCATCTGGAAAAGTAGAAATACAATTGTCTTTAGCAAGAGATTCAACCGTTTCTTCCTGGCCTTCTACCAAGGTTTTAGGAAGATTGCTATGAAATTTCTCTCAGCCATTAAGGAGGATCCTGCTGCAAATTTTCAGCTATACAGATTTCTCCAAAAATTGCCTCCCAATCAATGGAGAGATTCCCTCATGAAATTGTACTCTAGTGTCAGACTAGATATGATCTTCTCTTACATAAGCTCCTAGTTTGTGCTATTGATTGTTATTGTAAGCTCTGTCTGAGCCTAGTTTCTTTTGTACTTTGTTGAACCTCTGCTTGTGAAGAGGTGGTCTCCTGCCCTGGGCACATGTACATTTTCTATCTTTAATTCATCTTTCTTTTTGCTCTAAAAAACAACTTTGTGATTCTATGGTTGCAAGGAGTGTCTTATTCATATCCCATGATATTTGGTCATCCTTGGTTGAGAGTAGCCACATTGATGGAGTTATGGGCTTTCAATGTGATCATCTTATGAAAAAGGAAACAAAAGATCAGGATGGAGATGATTGACCTGAAGAAGGTGCCTACAATTCCATGATCATTATATGATGAAGGCAAAAGATGAGTTCTTATAGTGTAACATGTCAATTGTTCCTATTTTTTAGGTAGTAGAATCAATGGTGTCATGAATGGGGTACTAAACTTAACCAAGACCATGAGAAGCCACCAAAAAGTAGATCGAAAGGCCACGGATAGGAATAGGAGGCTAAGCGGGCAATGGGCCAAGCAAAAGAGTTGTTTGACAACCTATCAAGTCGGATTGCTTGAGTGAAAGAAGATGACTTGCTCAATCTAAATCTAGGAACAATAGAGGTGTCACGTGTGTGGTGAAAAGATTTATAGATATGGATGCATTTTTGGAAAGTTTGTAGCAATTGCTGCAAAAATATGTTGATTTGTTTGCATGTTCTTATCTAGGATTTGAAGGGGAAGATGCAAACTTTTTCAACACATGATAGATTTGAAGTTGGATGCAGTACTAATGAAACAAGAAAGGTACAGAATGAACCCAAACTATGAACAAAAGGTAAGAGAAGAGATTCACAATCTATCAGAAGTTGGATTTATTTACCTGATAGAGAAAAGAGAATGATTATCACCTATAATGGTGGTACCAAAGAACGAAAAAAAGATTCAAGTATGTGTCGATTATTGCAAATTGAACGCAGCAATAATTATAGATCCATCCCCTTTACCTTTTTTAGACACAATGTTGGATGCGGTAGCAAGTGCAAAAATATATACAATTTTACATGGATTCAATGGATGTTGAATGTCGTAGCAAGTGTGTACCACATAGAGGTACACACACTTGATTCATATAAAGACCTGTAAGCATCCCTTAGAGAATGAGACTATTATATTTCCATCGACTTGTTCACACATTCAAAAAATGCATGAAACTCTTGTCAATTATCTCATGGGCACAAACTCACATAGTTGCAAAACCATGGAGTTATATACACATTCCACATTCTTGCATAGACATATGCAAAGAAAACATCAGATAATTCTTCACTCAAAATCAATTCACAAGGTACTCATAAGAAAACATGTTAAAAATTAATAGTAGACTTGCATCCAAAGGCTTTACCAGGCATAAGGTGACATATGTGCATGCTATAGAGATAGACCTTTTTAAACAATGGTTAAGCATCATAGTACTCTTAGATCGAATACAAATAAAAATGATCAAACTCAAGCTTCGCTCTCGCTTCAAATGTTACTTTATTTTGTAGCTCCCTAGACAAAGACATAAACTAGGACCATTTACATAGTAAAAGGATTGATCCCTTGAGGGAAGGTTTTTCCCACCAATACAATTTTTTACTTTCAAAGCCTTTAGCACAACTTTGTCCATTTAGCAACTTATAATAATGATCAAACTCAAGCTTCACTCTCGCTTCAAATGTTACTTTATTTTGTAGCTCCCTAGACAAAGACATAAACTAGGACCATTTACACAGTAAAAGGATTGATCCCTTGAGGGAAGGTTTTTCCCACCAATACAATTTTTTACTTTCAACTTTACAGAGGTTAGCACAACTTTGTCCATTTAGCAACTTTAGCCTTCATTTCTAGCATTGAATATGACTCATTATGATCAACCTTTGATTCAAGCTTATATTTGATTTAGCATAAATAAAATATGCTTAAGGTTGTTTAGTTGATTCTTATAGTAGCACATATGAGCAAAGAATTTTATCGTATGACTTATCTCTTGCATGCAAGAATTAGAAGATCCTAGTGATTCCAATCAAGATACTGATATTTCCACCTAGGGTATTGAGTGAGAGTCAGAGCTTGAAATAGAGGATGATGAAGATAACTAGAGTTTTCGAAGCAAGATGCATAAGCAAACTAGGCATGGCAAAAAAAAATCAGCGGCAAAGTTCTAGTATTAAAACTCAAATACTCCACACAAATACTACTTTCCATGAATGGTTAGATAACACCTGTCTCTCTCTATATCACTCTTTCAATCAGACTCTCTAAAAATAACTATTAGTGCTCTCTCTTACATTCCTTTCACCCCCGATGTGATGGTCCATCCTCCCCTTCTTTCTATCTTTGTTTTCCCTCCTTTCTATCAAGATGCTTCCATCTATAGCTATGCTTCTATCTTCTTAGCTCCCCTCTTTTGAGGTTTGGGTTGACCCTTTTCTCATGCTCTGCGGAGAACCATCAAGAGGTAATAACTATTCTGCCCTATACACAGATAAAGGGAAGATTAAAGACAAAGGAAAGAGCAAGAAAGTAGACGATGAAGGTACTACTTCTCAAGCTAACTATGCAGGGATAGGTAGGAACTCAAGAGGTAGGGGCAGAGGAGGTAAGTAAGGTAGGGGGATACCTTTCAACTCTTCCCCATGCAACATATGTGGATTGTCTAATCACACTATAGATGAGTGCTATAGGAACTTCAAAAATCAAAGAGGAAGAGGATATCACAGAGGTGGCTACTCACAATCAAGAGGAAGATTCAATCATACTCAAAGCTACAACAACAACTACAACAACAATTACAACAATAACTACCAAGGAGGCTACAAATCAAGGAAATACTACAACAATTACACAGAGGATCAAGAGGATTCCCTTCTAATTATGAACATGACTTCAAAACAAGGTATGAATGATGAACACCTTTACTATATTGACTTAGGTTGTTCAAACCATGTGGCAGGCAATGTAGCTCTTCTCTTTGACCTTGAGGAACCCAAGGGAAAGCACCAAGTAAAAACAGGTGATGACACCAAGCATTCAGTGGTCAAGGTAGGAAATGTTAAAACCTTTGATGGGAATAGAAATCTATTGAGCAGGGTTCTTCATGTACCTAGAATCACCAAGAATTTGATGAGTGTTGAAAAGATTGTGGAAAAGGGTTTGCAAGTTAGGTTCAACAAATATGGAGCATTTGTGGAGGATGCCCAACATGGATTCAAGATAATTGCCAAGGGAGAAAAGACAGGTAGATTATTTACATTTGAACTTGAAGATACGAGGAATATTGCACTTTATAATTACAAGGATCAAAAATTCTCAGAGCTTGAGATTTGGCATAATTAGGGCATATTGGTGAGAGAACTTTGAAGCAAATATGTAGAGATCAATGTGTGCTTGGGATACCTAATATATCCAAGCAACACATGATCTATAAATGTGGTGCATGTTAGTTTGGAAAATCTCACAAGTTACCCTTCTCAAAGAAAGGCTACATGCATGAGGACTACTTTGAGCTTGTCCACACAGATGTGTGGGGACCAAGCAAGGACCCTTCGATTTTTGGCTTAAGGTACTATGTGTCTTTCATTGATGATTTCAGTAGGTGGACTATCTTATACTTTGTGAAGCACAAAGATGAAGTGTTCATTTAAGAAGTATCTTGCAATTGTGGAAAACCAAACAGGAAGAATGTCATGAGGAAGGAGATAAGGAAGAGAGCTCTCACACACACTCTCACTCTCAAGGAGAAGCACACACACAAATTGAGGCAAGGAAGAATGATCTTCTTCTTCTTCTATTACATAAAAAGGAATGTACAAGAATGACAAAAAAACAAGAATACAACAAGTGCAATATATAAAGATCAGTACATAAGGAAAAGCCTAATGTCCGCGAATGAGTGAGCTGGCAAGGAACAAATGTGCCATCACTCTCAGTAGATAAATCTAATAAAGCTCAATGAAGTATCCCTGACATATACCGGTGTGACCACTATACATGTCAGAGAAACGAAAAACTGGGACGTGTCATCCTGGATCATCACATGTTAAGCTTGATATCTTAAGAATCCCCCTCAAGCTCAATGTCATATCCTGTAATCAAAGCATCTCTCGAAACTTCTTCAACTTCTCAGCTCCAAGTGCTTTGGTGAAAATATCCGCAACTTGCTCATGTGTTCTTACATAAACAAGATCAATAGCACCTGCTAATACCTTCTCTCTGATGAAGTGATAATGTACCTCGATATGCTTTGCTCTAGCATGGAAAACAAGGTTTCATGATAATTGTATGCTGCTAAGATTATCACAATAGATAATTATAGGCTTTTGCACTTCCACACCTAAATCTGCAAGTAACATCTCCAGCCATGATGCCTCACATGCTTCCATTGTAGCACCTCTATACTCAGCCTCTGTACTGGACAAAGCAACAATGGGTTGCTTCTTGCTGCTCCATGTAACAACTGCACTCCCAAGTGAGAATAGAAAGCCACTAATAGATCTTCTATCTGGAATGCTACCAGCCCAATCTGCATCAATGTATCCATAAACCTGCAAATCTACACCATCCTGATAAAACAATGCATAATCCAAAGTAGCACTCACACAACGTAGAGTGCGCCTCAAAGCATACAAATTTGACTTCCTAGGAACCTGCATAAATTGGCTTTCAAGCCCAACAGTATAGCTTAGATCAAGCCTTGTAATTCTGAGATATATAAGACTTCCCACAATTTTTCTGTACATAGTAGCATTTTCCAATGCTTCACCTGATGTGGTATCCAACTTCAATTTTTGATCTAAAGGCATAGAAATTGGCTTACAACCAGCCATACCATACTTTTGCAGCATATTCAAGGCATATTGCCTTTACGACATCCATATACCTGTTTCTGTATGTATAAGCTCAATGCCCAAGAAATACCGCAACACACCAAGATCTTTCATGTCAAATTCCTACATAAGAAGTTGCTTTACCTCTTTGATGCTCCCTTCATTATCACCACCTACAATCAGGTCATCAACATAAATATCCACAATAGTGATGCCATCATCAGCCTTCCTTACATATAGTGAGTGATATGCATCACACATAGAAAACCCAATGCTGGTTAAGAAATCAGCAACCCTTGCATGCCATGCACGAGGGGCTTGCTTCAGCCCATACAAAGCCTTTTGCAACCTGCAAACATATTCTGGATGCTTTGAATCTTCATATCCTTGTGACTGGTCCATATATACTTCTTCCTGTAACTCACCATGTAGGAAAGCATTCTTCACATCCATCTGATGCAAAGTCCATCCTTTTGTTGTAGCTAATGCAACAAGTGTCCTGACAGTAGACATTTTAGCTATAGGGCTGAATGTTTCCTCATAATCAATGCCATATGTCTGTGCATATCCTTTAGCTACCAATCGTGCTTTATACCTGCTTATGCTACCATCAGCATTATGCTTTACTTGTAAACCCATTTGCATCCTATGGGTTTCTTTCCTTGCGGCAATGGAACCAGCTTCCATGTATCATTTCTGTAAAGTGCAGCCATCTCCTCGTCCATAGCTTTTTCCCAATCTACAATTCCAATTGCATCTTCAAAGCAAGAAGGTTCAGCATCTTGTATTACCTTTGTCATGTAGGCACAATGACAAGCCATGTAACTATCATATGTCAATCGTTGCATTGAATTCCGCATCCTCCCATATCTTCTTGGTCCTGGGTCACTTCTCCTTGTATCATCTGCATGTGCCCTTCTTACTCCTGGAGTCTTCACAGAGGGGAATCCAAGTTCCTCATCAAGACTCTTTTCTGAACCGCTTGAATCCCCATCAACATCTTCAAAACCTACACATGTTTTATGACCAGTAGAAAGCTTTTCTTTACCTTTCTTGGATGTATTTGATGAATTTGCTGGACTGAAATTTCCACGTAATCTTCCACTCCATGGATTTGAGTTGGAACTATTGCTTGGTGATGCATCCGGTCCACTCAAAACCTAAGATTTTGCACTTGATTTTTCATCTTTTTCTTTGTCATTTGTTTCAAGACTCAATTCTTCTTTGGCATCTGCATAGAAGCTTGACATTTCATCAAATACCACATCTCTGCTCACCTTACCTATCGTGTGAGTGGGTTATAACATTTATATCCCTTTTGCTCATGGTTTCAAATCCATGCGCAACTTCCATGATTCATGCTCATAGTATAACATTTTCAACTCTGTGCTAGATGTTAATTTGAAATAAATCAACAAACAAAAAGTAATCAACAACTTTTGTTTGATATATTCTGAAAAAAAACTTTTGTGTTCTGCACCTGCATCACTCCATCAACTCCATAGAAAGGTTTATAAGAAACCTTCGAATTCATAAAACGCATTTAATCGTGATGGCCTTCTATAAAAGAAATCTTTATTTGTGTAGAGGAGAAAACGTAAATATGAATCATGTCCTAGTGCTCGAACACAACTGAATATCCACACAAAATTATTTCTTTTACGCAAGAGCAACAAGGGTTGTAATAAAGAAGCCAATGTTTAGCAAAATATACCTGTCAATTCGTCTTAACCACTTAATATATATTCAAATAAACAAAGAGAATTCACTTAACCTTCTCGGTTTTGTTAGCAACAGTAATATGCATTGAAAAGTGAAATTGAATGAACCAGCGCGATAAGAACCTACAACGTAACGCAAAGATGCTTCTAATGATTCACGGATGTATTCAGGTGTGGAAAAAGTAGATGTAAGCATGCAAAGCACTATAAGCCTTCTATGAAACATAAAAGATCATAGTAGTTGCATGTCTGTCAATGGCGATAAACAGCTATCTTTATAGTTGATAAATCTTAATATGAAACAGCGTGAAACTATAATCTTCAAAGTACTCCTACAAACAATCGAACTTATTGATTCAGCAGGTCTCTGAATGTCTAAAGGTAATTTCATTAGCATGCCGATATGTGTAGGGGGCATAAAACTCGGAACCAATGTGAAACTCGAAAATATGAAGGTCAAACAAGTTTAACCTGCAAACTGAGTGCTCATAGCGAGACGCTTACTGACTTATTCAAATTAATTCCCAGCAAAACACGAATTAAATGAACTGTGGTTGTTGAACAAAGTCCCAACACTAATCATATGCATTAAGTAGCATCGTGGAAGATCATATCGAACAGTTTTCGCCAGAAGATCAATGATCTAGAAAGTTTGTAATCACCAGGGAATGAAAAGATATTGTTGCATGATTCATGCAGAGTTGTCAAAATGCTTGCGCGACACTAATCCTAAAGAATCTTACATATCAGTAAATCAAAAATGTAGGAAATCGAATGGTTAAGGTAATAATTAATATGCAAACACCTTTGACATAATGTGGACGATAATAGACACTAAAAAACTATGTGTTTTTTCTTTTCAATGTCAAATCGTATGTACATGTATTCATCGTAATGTTACCAGAAGCATTTCAGAAGTTAGAATAAACTTTTAACATGTTATATATATATATATATATATATATATATATATATATATATATATATATATCAGAATCTAGCAACATAAGTACATATACCAACATGCTCCTATTCGTTGGTAGGGAATAACATATGAGCGTTGTCAGAAGAAAACCTCTTAAAATATTACGCAGATGGAATTGTGGACAATTGGAATTGAACATTTAGGGGAGGCTATGGTGGATGCGAGGGGGCAGAGAGGAAGAGCATCTTGACTGCTAGGAATTCAAAGGAGAGGCTTGGCAGAACGGAGGATGAAAAAAAATGATATTGTGGGAGCTGTGATGTTAAAGACAAACGTGGAGAATACCTCTTGGCTGCTGCGCACTCACGCGGCAAACAGTGAGAGAGAGGAGCTCGTTCCTTGCTGGGAAGATTCTTGTGACTTCATTTGTGTGCACAAATTCCTATGATGTTGCTGCAGGCTGGCGAGTCATTTACTCCATGGGACCTCTCAGATGGTTGGATTTCTACTTTCTTAATTTTTTGCCTGATCAAGCTCATTTCTTCCTATACTGCACGTCGAATCTCCATAGTTCTCATATAAACTAAGCATAAATTTGTCCAGCATGATTATGTTCGTTGATATCTGTAGGCATTTAGTTCTTTTGTTTGTTTCCTTTCTGTTTGATTTCAGATTATATGAGAGCTTTCTCTTTTACTTCTCTATCACTTTATTATTTACTGCTCTGTTTTTTTTGTGACGGATTACATCCAAATCTTGAGGTGCTTACTAATCGTTCAAAGTATTCACCTTTTTCTTTATTAATGAGAAGTTACCATGAGAACTGATTCTTAATATCGCCTTTAGAAGTACGAATGTTTTTTATGCGTTATAACAATTAGCAAAAGGGAAATGAAACTTTTTGTAATATTTCCACATACAATAAAGTGCACATTGCATAGTTGTATGAGCAGTAAAGATTCAATTATCTGTGTGTTTTTTTTTATTTTTTATTTGCTCAAGCACTGTTTAACTGCTGATATAGCACATTTTCCTAGGTTTAAAACTCGTACGAACCTATATCGCCTATGTTGTGATAAGCGTTAGTGCATAAATACTTGAGGAGAACTGTGTGAGTGTCCTCATAATCATCATAATGTTGCAATTCACTAGTGAAAATTTGAGCATGATTTTATAAATATAATATGTGTTGATGTTCTAAATATTCTTCACTACCTTAAACAGTTGGCAAAAACTCAAACCAGAGTTATTTAAATTGATAGTTCTCATTTCACAATGACGGTTATACATAGTTAGTTATAAAGTTTTGACTTATGGGTTCTATGTGTCTGCCTTCTCTATGTTCCATATTAAGAGCAATAAAAAATTTAACATTCTGCTCTCCAAGAGTCAATTCATCTGGGACATATACATATGCAATATAGCCAAAAACTTTCAGATGTGATAGGTTTGGCTTTTTACCTATAAACTTCTCTTCAGGTGTAACTTGATGTACAACGGCAGTTGGAGTTCTGTTCATGATGTATACAGCAATATGCACAGCTTATGCCCAATAACAATGAGGCATATTCTTCTCAGCCATCAAGGCTCTTGCTATTTTTGCAATATGTCTATTTTTGCATTCAGCAACGCCATTCTATTGTGGTGTGTACCTGCATGAAAACTGATGCCGAATTCCATGATTTTTTAGAAAATTGTTGAACTCATATGACATGTATTCACCTCCTCCATCAAATCTTAATGTCTAAATGTACTTCGCTGTCTGCTTTTCCACCATAGCTTTAAATTCTAGAAGTGAGGTAACACCTCGCTCTTCTCTTTCATGAAATATACCCATACTTTGCGTGTATGATCATCAATGAAAGTAACATAAAACCTGCAACCGCCCATAGATGTGGTCTTTGTTGGACCCCAAACATCTCTACGTACTACTTCTAGTACATTCTCGCCAACATGCTTGTCATGTGGAAATGATGCTCTTGACTGTTTACCAAATTGACATGCTACAAATACCTTTTACATTTCTACAACTTTGAAATTTGGTAGTCCATGGACAATCTCCTTTGACTACATCAATTTCATCCTTTGCAAGTTTGCATGTCCAATCAGTTTGTGCCACATCTCTATATCTACAATAACTCCTACACCTTTTGCAAACATGGTTGCGTTCATTTCAGGAATCTTCACATTTAAGGTGAACATCCTACCCACTTTGTTTCCTTTGGAAACCAATCGTCCATCCTGCTTGTACTCTTCTACATATAGTACATCGGCATTGAACCTGACTTGTAATCCCTGGTCAACCATTTGTCCAACAGAAACCAGATTCTTTGTTATATTTGGAACATGCAACACATCAGCAAGATGTTTTACCTTCTCATCCTCCATAGACAATGCTATGTTTCCTATATGCTCAATAGGATGTGATGTATCATCACCTGTTTCAACATATCCAAGAACTGGCATTTTTTTGCAAACTACTAAACCATTCTGCATGACTGGTCATGTGATTTGAAGCACCTGAGTCAACATACCAGACATTATCATTCCATTTTGAAATACCAGCAGACATCGTATTCATCATGTGTTGTTGAACCATGAAGAGCTTCTCTGAATCATCTGCACTTGTGGATGCATAGTTGTTTTGCTGCCTTCTGTTATTTTGATTATTCAACCTGCAATCACGTTCAAAGTATCCAGGTTTACCACAATTCCAACATCCTTTACTATCATTACATGAATCATTTCTTTGGAAATTTATGCGACCTCTTTGGCTCCCCCTACCTCGAAACTATCCTCTTCCTCCTACATGATTCTGTTGTTGAGCTTGGTCTTGGTTATTGTTTCCTTGTCCACTTTCAAAACCTCTACCTCTTCCTCTACCAGAGTAGAATACCTGCTCAGAACTAGATTTTCCTTGGGATTTTGATTCCTCACCAAGATTCTTTTCTGCAATAATCAGCATAGATACCAAATCAGCAAAATTCAGAATATTTTCCTTGGTCTGTATAGAAGTTCTGAACTGCTTATATGCAGCTTCTAAACCACGAAGACACACTTCCACCTTATCATCATCATCTACATTCAGACCAATAGATGCAAGTGACTCACATATGCTTTTGATTTTCAAGGTGTAGTCACTTACCAACATGCTCTTCTTCTCTAATGTATGCAGGTCGTTCTTGAGTTGCAATTTCCGTGCCTTTGTATTGGTCTCATACAATGTGACCAAACTGTTCTAAGCCTCTTTAGGAGTCTTGGCATCTTGTATGTATCCAATGATGCTATCCTGTATGCTTACAGATAGCCAGTACATTACCTTTTGTGCTCCTTGATTCCATTCCTCATATGCTCTTACCTAATCTGCAGTCTGATTCCTTTCTGGTAACTACGGAGCATTTTCATTCTCTCCTTCAATGTACTTCCAGTAGCCTTTCCCCATCAGGAAATTCATCATTCTGAATCTCCAAGCATGGAAGTTATTCTGTCTAGCTTATCGCTCATAAGCTGACTCATTCCATCTGCATTTGACATTTTTGCAACAATTCACAACACTGCATCGCACTATGACGTGACAGTTCGATCTCAGAAAAACACAGTTTTCGTGTATCAACAGTACATGGAATCGCTTGAAATTCTAGATCTGGAATATATGAGTGTTGCCAAGCACAATGCAAGTTACAGTTTCTGAAACTCACCTGGTTCTTCTATGGGCCCCACCTTGCGAACTCCAAATAGAGGTCGAGATGGCTCCGAAACTTTGATCTGACAAAAACGAGTGACCTTAAAGGGATAATTATAGAAAATATTTTTAAGTCTTTTACCTTCACGTCGATTTTCATAGCAAACAGAGGTCATTTGTGAATCGCATTTTCTCCACGCCTTGCTACGTACTCTTCACCATCACCTTCTCCACAAGCTCTCTACAGCCACGCTGGCTCTGATACCATGTCACGAGGAAGGAGATAAGGAAGAGAGCTCGCACACATACTCTCACTCTCAAGGAGAAGCACACCCACAGATTGAGGCAAGGAAGAATGATCTTCTTCTTCTTCTTCTTCTATTACATAAAAAGGAATGTACAAGAATGACCTAAAAACAAGAATACAATAAGTGCAATATATAAAGATCAGTACATAAGGAGAAACCTAATGTCCATGAATGAGTGAGCTGGCAAGGAACAAATGTGCCAAAAACAAGAATACAACAAGTGCAATATATAAAGATCAGTACATAAGGAGAAACCTAATGTCCGCGAATGAGTGAGCTGGCAAGGAACAAATCTAATAAAGCTCAATGAAGTATCCCTAGCATATATCGGCATGACCACTATACATGTCAGAGAAACAAAAAACTGGTAGGTGTCATCCTGGATCATCACATGTTGAGCTTGATATTTCAAGAAAGAAGTCTAAAGAGACTAAGGTTAGATGGAGGAGGTGAGTACTTCTCAAATGAATTTGATGCATTCTTGTAGGATAGAGGAATCAAAAGGGAAATTACAACAAGGTATACCCCTAAGCAAAATGGGGTGGTAGAGAGGAGAGATAGGTTGATTGTTGAGCAAGCTAGGTCAATGCTAAATGAGAAAAGGTAAAGGTAAATTATGTGTGTAAACTAAACAAAGCTCTTTATGGATTGAAGCAGGCACCTAAGGCATGGAACCATAGGTTGACTACATATTTTCAAAGTCAAGGATTCATCATGAGCAAAGCAGATACTTCTCTATTTGTCAAAAGAAGTAATTCAAAGGTGATATACCTATGTGTGTATGTTGATGATATCATACTTACAAGTAGTGATGCCAATGGCATCAAACAGATCAAGCACCTAATGATGTAGGAGTTCAAAATCAGTGATCTAGGATCACAAAAATATTTTCTTGGACTTGAATTAGTCTATACACATTCTGGAATTTACATCACTCAAAAAAAGTATGTGCAAGACATTTTGAAGAATTTCCACTTGGAGAATGCCAAGATAGCTAGCATTCTTATGGAGGTAAACAAAAGTTAAGTGCTCATGAAGATGATTTACTTGAAGACATTGCAGGATATCAAAGCATAGTAGGAAGCCTAAACTATGCTACATTGATAAGGATTGATATTGCTTATGGAGTAAGTGTCTTAAGTCAATTCATGCACAAACCTAGAGCACCTCACTTGGAAGCTGCAAAGAGGATTTTGAAGTATCTCAAGGGTACTCAAAATCAAGGTTCATACTTTCCATATACTTCAGATTTGGATATCAAACTATACTCAGCTGCAGATTGGGCAGGTTGTCAAGATGACATGAGGAGTACCTCAGGTTATCTCTCTTTTGTAGGTGATAAGCCCATTTCATGGTCTTCCAAGAAGCAACCTACTGTTGCTTTATCTTCAACAGAGGCTGAGTACAAAGGATCAGCCAATGCTACTCAAGAATCCATATGGATTAGATTGCTTTATGCAGATTTGGGACTTCAGACTAACTCACCAATGATTTTTGGAGACAATGCTAGTTCTTTACATCTTGCAGCAAATCCTATCTATCATGCAAGAACCAAGCATATAGAGGTTCACTATCATTATGTGAGAGAGACACTATTAAGCAAGGATATTCAACTTGCATATGTATCAACCAATATGCAATGTGCAGACTTATTGACCAAAGCACTTGATGGTACTAAACTTTGCAGGTTTAAAGCTATGATTGGATTGCAGGACATTCAAGAGAGTTGATGAAGAAGAACAAGCCAAGATGTTTGGCTTGAGGGGGATCTGTTGGACAAAATGCCAAGCCTTCACACTTGGCTAGGCATTGAAGAAGCTTTGTGCAATTGTTTGAAGAACCACATGAACCATTGCTTATGGTTTTCACCATTAATCTTTGTAAAAGTCACTTGACTTAGAAGAATCTTGTAAAGCCACTAAACTCGTGGAGGTAGGATAGCTTTATGGTATGCATTTTTTCATGAGAGAATATCTCCTCATTTAGAGGAAGAATTTTTAGGTGGAAATATATTTGAATTTCAAATTCAAATTGAAAAAGAATCACTATAAAAGTAGCTTGAAGGCTCGCGGCCCAGTGAGCCCCCGTTACTGAGCTTATTGCTGATCATTTGTATATATTGAGTGGCTTACATCATAGCCTACTCTTAGCACTATCATTGTACATCATATTCATTCCAATGATCTTGTACAACATTGTCTTATAATACATTATATCATTGATCATCTCTATTCATCTCTCTGCTATGTCTTCAAAAGAGTGAGTTTGTGATGCTCATATCTCAGTGTGATATTATCCATTTTAAATGATATATAGCTTGTTGGAACAAGCTCAAAGTCTACTACAAGCTATTAAAGGTTGAAGAAGTTTCATTCAGCCAATTGGGACAAAATTGTCTCGAAGTGGTCATTGGTCATTCTCAGTAGAGTTCCTAAAATATCGGGGGTAAGCTTCTACTTGCGAAAGACATTGCTCAGTTTGTAGTCTATCAATTTAATTGAATCTACTTGGAATAGTTAGTTCTCTAAGCTAATTAGATACCCTCAGAAGGAACTTTTCTAATTGCTACTATACTGTAAGTACTGAGCAAAACATCTAGCAGGTGACATAACCAAAATAGGCAACTTTTTTATCACTAGCTAGTTGCAAACTTATCTGTTTTGATCAAATTGTTTGAAGCATCATCTCCAAAGCACATAGGCATTTATTTAGTATCATTGGAAAGCTAAAGGGTCTGCATCGCACCTCCAAAGTAAAAGAGGGCAGGTACAAAGCAGGGATTAACAGTACCAACTCATTTCTTGAGGTGTCGATCCATCTTTCACAACAATTGTAGACCAGCTTGCAAGCATTGGAGAAGTCATTGATGAAGAAAAAATATTAATGCAAGTCATCAATGGGATCAACTCTAATGAAAAATGGGAGGCCTTCACCATAGATATGAGCATTTACATGGACATGCAAGTTCCTAACCTCAACACACTCATGGGACAATTGTTCACACATGAAGCAAAGTTTATGAAGAATGGAGACAACCGAAAAGGTAATCAATTTTCTACTCTCTATGCACATGAGTATAAAAGCAA
The DNA here is from genome assembly GCA_020310875.1 of Ceratopteris richardii. NCBI lineage: Eukaryota > Viridiplantae > Streptophyta > Polypodiopsida > Polypodiales > Pteridaceae > Ceratopteris > Ceratopteris richardii. The sequence continues at coordinate 174,095,361 of CM035406.1, forward strand.
GGATATCAATGGCAAAGGCAAGAAGTCTGATGATGAAGGAAGTACCTCTCAAGCCAACTTTGCACGTAGAGGTAAAGGTTCAACAGGAAGAGGTAGAGGAGGTAGAGAAGGCAAGGGAGAGCTCAAAGCTCATCACCCTATGCTATATTTTTCTAACCAATCACATTACAGATGATTGTTTTGTTGCGAACATTTGTTTTATGTAGGGTACAAGTTTCAAATTATGTAAATACCTTTGGGAAGTCTTCAAATACTTCAAGAAGGCTCATATTATGTGTGTGAAACAGTTTTGGAAAATTCCAAGTGAGTAAAGAGCAATTTGCTCTGCAAGAAAATTGGTCTGTGCATACAAGTTTGTGAAAAAGTCAACTAGGTCCTGTTGGGTTTCACCTACTTCTAGCTGTACTTTGGAGATCAATAAACTCCAACATTGGTATCAGAGCAAGTACTTGGAGGCTTGGAGAAGGTTATCATACCTTGACGAAGAATTTGAAGCTATCAAAGAAGCAGTTCATTATCAACACTACACAAAGGTAGAAGAAGATTGCAAGGAGGCATCTGAAGCAACATCCAAGCAAATAAAGGTGCACATACCTCATTTACAAGGTAAATATTATATTTCTTCTCATCACACACATTGGAAAGGAGGCTTAAAGGAGGAAGCTTAGCATTTGTATTATGGGAGACCAACATGCACAAATAGAGAAGCTTGATAAGACCAATTATCAAGCATGGAAGTTTAGAATCACAGCATACTTGCAAGGTAGAGGCTTGTATGGTTTGATTGACGGCACAGATATCAAACCCACATTACCAGAGGACCCAAATCAGCAACAATTGAGGGAGTTTAGACTTTGGAATGAGAGAGACAAAAGGGTTATATTCATTTTATCACAAAATATTCAAGATTCAATGGTAGGACACATACAAGATCTAGACACAAGTAAGATGTTTGGCTTGCATTGGAAAGGTTGTATGCTACAGGTACAAGAGCAAGGAAGATTCAACTCAAAAATGAGTTGAATAACATAAAGAAAGATACAAGGACATCGGTCAATGATTACATATTGAAAGTTAAAGAGATTGCAGATCAACTAGGATCAATTCAAGCTCATGTGGAGGACGACGACTTGGTTGCACATACTCTCAATGGACTCAAAGATGATGAGAGATGGAAACCCTTCATTACTTCAGTTTATGTCAGAGGAGAATTACCAGATTTTGATCAACTTATTGCCCTCATGGTCACGGAGGAGATGAATCTAAATGGTTCTACTTCAAATCAAAAAGGATCTCAAGGACAAGCTCTTTATGTAGGATCATCAAGAGGTGGAAACAGAGGTGGAAGAGGTTCAAATAGAGGTCGAGGAAGAAGGAGCGATGATCAAAGGACTTCAAGTGGCTTCTTCAACACAAGAGGAAGAGGAAGATCAAGCGCTAGAGGTACGAGAGGCTACTACAACTACAACCAAAGACAAAGGAGTGAAGATAATAAGAACAATTGCTATATATGTGGAAGGTATGGACACTATGCCAAAGATTGTTATCAAAATGAAAATAATCAAGGTGGTAATCGAAGAGGAGGCTATTCAAGAAGAGGTAAACAACAAGGAAATTATGCAGTTGAAGGTAAAAGTGATGATTATGATTCTCTTCTTATGATGAATGTAGAAACTAAGATGAATTGCAATAGCGATGTATGGTATGTAGATAGTGGTTGTTCTAATCACATGTCTCATGATGCTTCATGGTTTTCTAATATGCATAATCCGTCATGTAAAGGTCATGTTGAAACAGGAGATGATACAACACATAAGATTATGCAGGTTGGAGATGTTGTTATGCAGGATAAGAGCAAGACAAATTGCTTGAAGGATGTACTTTATGTGCCAACGATCACTAAGAATTTGATGTCGGTTGGTCAAATGGTAGAAAAAGGTCTACAAGTGAGATTTAATCATGCAGGTTGCTTCATTGAGGATCCAAAGCAAAGGAGGTTAATTGCTAGAGGTCAAAAACAAGGTAGATTGTTTACATTCAAGGTAAACCCAAATCATACAAACTATTTCTCTTATGGTATGCATCGAATAGCAGAGCTTGATCTATGGCACAAAAGGATTGGACACATGAATGTACACAGGTTAAAGGAGCTATCAAAGAAGAGGATTGTTGAAGGATTGCCTGATCTTACTAAGCAACATATGGTGCATCTTTGTGAAGCATGTCAAATGGGTAAGCAGAGTAGACAACCTTTCAAGCATTCAAGCTATGTAAGTGATGGTTTGCTAGATCTCATACACACAGATGTGTGGGGACCTACTAAAGAGGCATCCTTGGTTGGTAATAAGTACTATGTATCATTCATTGATGATCATAGTAGAATGACATTTGTGTATTTTATTAAACATAAGAGTGAGGTCTTTGATTGTTTCAAGAAGTTCAAATCATATGTCGGAAAGCAAACAGGAAGGTATATTAAGAAGTTAAGATCCGATGGAGGAGGAGAGTATTTCTCTCAAGCTTTTACTGATTTTTTGCATGATGAAGGTATCAAAAGAGAAGTTACATGCAGGTATACTCCACAACAAAATGGAGTCGAAGAAAGAAGAAATAGAATCATAGCAGAAGCATCTAGAAGCATGCTTAATGATATGTGTTTGCCTAATAATTTTTGGGCTGAAGCTGTTAGCACAAGTGTTTACATTATGAATAGAGTTCCGACTGCTGGAGTTCATCATTTGACACCATATGAGGTATGGCATGGAAGGAAACCAAGTGTAAGTCATTTGAAAGTATTTGGTTGTGTATGTTATGTACATGTACCTAGTGAGGTGAGATCTAAACTTGATGCGAAATCAGAAAAATGTATATTTATTGGTTATGCAGATACTCAAAGAGGATATAGATGCTATAATCCTCATACCAATAAGGTTGTTGTGTCAAGAGATGTAAACTTTGATGAATCACTTTCATGGTATGCAGATAAGAATTGTTTGCAGGTCATGGATGAAAATGAAGAAGGTGTGGTTGAAGGAGATGAATGCATAGTTCAGCCATCAGGAAGTTTAAATGATGAAAGGAGTGGTTTAGATGAAGAAAGAGGATCACCTTTCAATGGAAGATTAAGGCAAGAGTCACCTCCAAGTTTTAAAAGTAAAGGTAAACTCAAACTTGTTGAAGTTAATGATGATGGAGAGGAAATTAGTGATGTATGTGAGTATGGAGAATCATCAAAGGTTCCTAATAAGAAAGGAAGAGCATCTACATTGGACGTAAGAAGAACTTCAAGAGTAAGTAAGCAACCTCAAAGGTATACTTATGAATCTTTCATGAATACTCATTATGCTTTTATGACAAAAGTTGAGCAGGAAAATGAACCCACATGTTATGATGAGGCCAAAGGAGATGAAAAGTGGGAGAAAGAAATGAGAGAAGAAATGGAAGCACTACAGGATAACAAGACTTGGAATTTAGTTCCAAGTACACCAAAGCAAAAGGTAATTGGTTGCAAGTGGGTTTTTAAGATTAAAAGAAATAGTGATGGTAGTGTGTCTAGATATAAGGCTAGACTTGTCGCAAAAGGATATAATCAAACTCAAGGTGTGGACTATGAGGAAACATTTAGTCCAGTAGCAAATATGGCAACGGTGAGAACTTTGTTGGCTTTAGCTACAAGTAAAAAGTGGAATATATATCAACTCGATATAAAGAATGCCTTTCTTAATGGTGAGTTAAATGAAGAAGTGTATATGTCACAACCAGATGGTTATGTGGATGCAAAATGTCCTAATCATGTATGCAGGTTAAAGAAGGCATTGTATGGTCTTAAGCAGGCACCAAGGGCATGGAATGCAAGTTTGGTAAAGTATCTTATGCTGCAAGGATACACAGCGAGTCATGTTGATCCTTCACTTTATGTAAAACATGTAGATGGCATGTGTGTCTATGTATGCATTTATGTGGATGACTTGTTGATCACAGGGAATGATGCAAAAGCAATTGATGAGATAAAAGGTAATTTGGGAAAGGAATTTAAAATTTCAGATCTTGGTTTGCTCAGATACTTTCTTGGGATTGAAATTGTGTATAGCGATGAAGGTATGTGGTTGATACAAAGAAAGTATATATGTGATATGCTGAAAAGGTTTGGTATGCAGGAATGTAAATTTGTTTCTACTCCAATGGAATGTAATGTAAAGCTGAGTGCAAAGGAAGGTGATGAGTTGCATGATATGAATGTATATAGATCCATGGTAGGATCTTTGATTTATGCAACAAAAACTAGACCTGATATATGTTATGCAGTGGGAGTATTGTCACAGTTTATGCATGAACCTAGAGTACCTCATATGCATGCAGCGAAAAGAGTGCTTAGGTATTTGAAAGGTACCATGAACGAAGGATTATTTTATAGTCATGATGCTGATCTAACTCTTAAAGTCTTTAGTGATGCAGATTGGGGTGGAAGCAAAGATGACAGAAGATCCACAAGTGGATATGTGGTAATAGCAGGAAACAAGACATTAACATGGAGTTCAAAGAAACAGCCTACAGTTGCTTTATCTTCTACAGAGGCTGAGTATAGAGGTTTAGCATTGGCTACTACTGAGGTTATGTGGTTTAAAAAGTTGTTTCATGACTTGAATGTGCAGGTTGATGTACCACTGATATATGGGGATAACTTGAGCAGCATTCATATGACCTCAAATCCTATTTTTCATGCTAGAACAAAGCATATAGAGGTTCACTATCATTATGTTCGAGAGAAGGCCATGAACAATGAAGTGCAGGTTTCTTTTGTTGGAACAAAGGATCAAGTTGCAGATATCTTCACCAAATCCTTGGATGGACCAAAGCTTCAAAGATTCAACTATATTCTTGGCATGAAGGAAATACCCTTTGAAACTTGAGGGGGAGAATGTTGCGAACATTTGTTTTATGTAGGGTACAAGTTTCAAATTATGTAAATACCTTTGGGAAGTCTTCAAATACTTCAAGAATGCTCATATTATTCATAAAATGTAGCAAAAATACCACGTGAGTTCTAGAACATGGTGAGTCAAATTAGTGAGTCACAAGGGAGCTTCAGTGGTGTCCTAGTGAAAGGTCGATGTGGCTAGTTCTCAAAGTCCATCAATACTTTGCTTATTTGAGCACTTGAGTCATGTAATACCTCCATCCAAGTGTCTACCACGAATTTAGATGTATTAGGAAGGTTTTAGATTAGTTTCTCATGCTATAAAAAGAGGAGAAAAGTCGTGATCTTGTGGGATGTCCAAGAGAGTCATATGTGTATCTCTACACTGCTGTAGTTTTGTATGCAGAGATTGCAGAGCTTGTATCTCCCTCATTATATATCCAATTTACATGTTTGATAGCTCATTGGAAAGCTCTTACTGTCTACTTTATTCCTGTAAATTTTCATAATCATTGGAGTTGTGAGCTGAGAGCAATACTCTCCGCAAGTAGTGTGTGTTCTCTGTTTTTTATCCCTGCTGAAGGTCTCCATTAAACCTCAAACTTGCAGAGGTCATATCTCCTTGTGTATGTATCCAAATCATGTGTTCTTTGGCTTGTTAGAAAGCGCTTTAAATCTACTTGTATTCTGGAAAGTTTCAAAGTCATTGGAGTTGTGAGTTAAGAGCAGTAGTCTCTGCAAGTGATGTGTGTCCTCAGGTTCATCTCTGTTTCAAGGTCTCCATTAAAGCTGCATATTGCAAAGGTCATAGCTCATTGTGTATTTATCCATTTGAGGTGTTCTATATCTTGTTGGAAAGCTCTTAGAGTCTAGTCTATGTGTGTGAAACAGTTTTGGAAAATTCCAAGTGAGTAAAGAGCAATTTGCTCTGCAAGAAAATTGGTCTGTGCATACAAGTTTGTGAAAAAGTCAACTAGGTCCTGTTGGGTTTCACCTACTTCTAGTTGTACTTTGGAGATCAATAAACTCCAACATGTTTGAGGAACCCAAGTAACAAAAGAGGAAGAGGATACAATAGTGGAAGCTATGGAAACTCAAGAGGAAGATTCAACAAATTGTATGGATACAACAACAACAATAACTACCATGGTGGATACAAAGGAATGAGAGACTACAGTAAGTATACAGATGATCAAGGTCAAGATGATTCACTTCTTCTCATGAAAAAGACTATGAAGGAAGGTAAGGCACATGAGCATGTTTTATATAGACTTAGGATGCTCAAATCATGTGGCAGGAAATGTAGCTCTACTCTCAAACTTGTAAGATCCAAGGAATAGACATGAAGTCCAAACAAGAAATGACACAAGGCTTCCAGTAGCAAAGATACTAGGTAATATGAAGAATCTTAATGGTAGGTTAGATTCACCAAGCATGGAGCATTTGTTGAAGACCCACATCAAGGATTCAAGAAGATAGCAATAGGAGAAAAACCAGGTAGATTGTTCACCTTTGAACTCCAAGACACCAAGAACATTACATTGTTCAATTATGGCACCCAAATTCTATCAGAGTTAGAGATTTGGTGAAAAACATTAGCTCACATAGGAGAACAAGCTCTCAAATAAATCAACAGGGATTAAAGTGTGGGGACCAAGCAAGGAGCCTTCAATCTTTCGATCCAGGTAATATTTTTCATTCATAGATGATTGTAGCAAATGGAACATCTTATATTTTAAGAACATAAGCATGAAGTGTTTTCATCTTCCAAAAATTATTTAGAGAAAAAACCAAGTGAAATCCTAAAGAGACTAAGATGAGATGGAGGGGGAGAATATTTCTCTCAAGAGAGAGGGATCAAAAGAGAAATCGCCACCAGATATACTCATGAGAAAAATGGAGTGGTACATAGAAGAAATAGGACAGTCATGGAGGCTACAAGATCAATGCTCAATGAAAAGAAACTTCCCAAGTACTTATGGGAATACGCAATAACAATAGCTACCTATTTGGTGAATAGACTTTCATCAAAGGCTCTAGTGGGATGACCCCATATGAAGCATGGAATGGAAGAAGACCTATCCTTGATCATTGCAGGATCTTTGGGTGCATTGCAATGCACACACACAAGTACATGCCTTTGTAAATGGATGGATATTTGAGGAGGTGTACATGGCTCAACCTCCTAGTTTTGAGGATTCATCATTTCCTAAACATATATGCAGGTTAAGAAAGGCTTTGTATGGTTTCAAGCAATCCCTTAGGGCTTGGAATCATAGGCTTGTTACCTATTTAAAGGATAAAGGATTCAATGTGAGCAAAGTAGATCCTTCCCTCTTCATCAAAAGGAATCAATCTAAATTCATATACTTATGTGTATATCTTGATGACATCATAATTATAGGTAATGATATTGAAGGAATAAGGAAGATCAAGCTTCAAATGAAAGAGGAGTCCAAAATCAATGATCTAGGTCTACTCACATACTTTCTAGGATTGTAAGTGGTATACACAAAAAAAGGGTATGTACCTTACTCAGAAAAAGTATATCAAAGACATGCTTGTGAAATTCAAAATGGAGAATTCAAAGATTGCATGTACACCTATGGATATGAACTTTGAATTCAAGTGCTCATGACGGAGAGAAAATAGAATACATAACTAGCTATCAGAGTCTAGTAGGTAGTTTATGCTACACTAAGTAGATTGGAGTAAGTATCTTAAGTCAATTCCAAGGAAATAAATAATCCTCAAATACCTAAAGAGAACTAGCTATGGAGTAAATGCCTTAACACTAGCATTGTACTTGGACACTTTAGTGTCCTAAAAAAGAAACATTATTTGATGAATTTTTTAGATTGCTAGAAAGAACAATTTATAAATGTAACTATGCAACATGTTAGCATAAGGTTTCAATATTTTTAGAAAAATATAGTTTTAGTTAATGGATATAAAAATTAATTTTTATTCGCAAATTTTATGATGCTAATTTTAGTATTGGAGCAAAAATTACAGTGATGTAAGTTAATGGTTATTTTTTATTAAAATCATGATCTCGCAATTTTCATTGGTATAAATGCAATAAAATCTCTTATTTTGTATATTTCAACATGTTTCTATCCATAGTTAGAGATTTTTAATGATTTTTACTAGGTTTATGGCATAAAATTAATCTCATATGTGATATGATAGTGTTATCATATGTGAATTATTTTGCAAATTGATTGTATGAATATGCATCATTTTTTATTATCAAAATATTATTTCATATTAATACAGCTAGAAATATTTTTTTGACAACCTTAGGAGTCAAATTGTTGTGTCGTTTCTTCAAGTTAAACAACACCACTATTTTTCTATGCTAAGAAATATGACAAAGGCATTGGATGGATTCAAGCTAATCAGGTTCAAATCAATGATTGGATTGTAAAAAATTTTGGAGGATTGAAGAATCAAGCTTCCTAGGCTTGAGGGGAGTTGTTGGTGCAAGAATCAATCCTAAGAGCTTTGCTTTAGCTCTTGGATTAGCCTCATAATCTACCTCACTTAGATATGATCATGTGAATTTATGGTTGTAAAGTTTCAAGGTTAAAACTTATGTATTTATCTGGTTCAATTGTAAAATCTAACACTAGAAGTAATCTCATGGATGAAGGGAGCCAAAATTCATGACTTACTTTGGATTCAGATTCAAAGCATCCCTAAAGTTCAACTTCACTTTTAGCTGAATGATTCATCAAAATCCAAATTCAAATTTATGTACAAATAGACCCCCTTCTAGTCCTAGGGAAGAGTGAGCTATTTTGAGAGTTTTGAGATGAGGTTTTTAGCATACATTATACTCACCTCAAGTGAAACTAGTCCTCGATATCTCGCTTGTATCATATGTGCAATATCAATAAACATTATGATTCATAAATCTAGAGTGTTTATTCTTGGTGTAGTTTGTTGCATCAACATACTACCAATGGTAATGTAAAGCATCCACAAAAACATGAAAAGGTTACTCCTAGTTCAATGTTGACAAGATAGGAGCTTGATTCAATAGGGTTTCCAACCAATCATAGGCAAGTTGACATTCAAGGGTCCAAGGAAATGCACGAGGTGGGAGAGTAGCAATTTAGTTAATTGGTATAGCAATATGGGCTAAGAATCTCAGGTAGTAGCCATGGCACTGAATTTGACCAAGAAATCAAAGGACTTCTTTAGGAGACTTTGGTGAAGGGGCCTCTAGGAGAGCATGTACCTTATTGGGGTCAACTTGAATGCCCTATTTATAGAAAATATGTCCCAAAATTTTCCCATAGGATAAAAAAAAGGACTTTTCTGGGTTTAAACAAAGGTGATACTCTCTGCACTTAGTGAAATGTAAACAGAGATGTATCAAGTTATCAACCTCATGATAAGAGATGGAAAAATCATCCGAGAAGACTCTCATGAAACTAGTCAAATATAACAAGATAATTTCTTGCGTACACCTTTGAAGGATGCTCGATGCATTTCTTAACTCAAACCACATCACGGTGGAGACATAAACACCCCAATTCATAAAAAAAGTTGTCTTTCAAATTGGTATGTCATGCTCAACCATTCATATTTGATTATAACTAATATAGCCATCCAAGAAAGAATGAATTTCCCATGTTGCTACCTAATCTAGAATCATGTCAAGAAAGGGGAATAGGAAGGGATTAGGAACCATAACAGCATTCAATTTTTGATAGACAACATGGATTTATAGTTGTTTCATTTTCTTTGGGAGGATGACTATAAGGGAAATCCACTCCACATGATCTATAGGAACAATGAAACCAACTTTTAGTAATCAGTCAATCTTGGCCTTGACTTGCTTAGCATAATGTGGATTCATGTGGTAACTAGCTTGTTTAGTCAGATAAACATCAAGTTTTAAATTTTTTCTTGTTGATAAATCCTTGGGTCAAGACCCTTCATGTCTTGTTTATCACAGGAAAAAACATCCATGAATTTTCTAAGGAGATAGATCATTTTTTACAAAAATACTCGCTTAATTTTCACAGTCAAGATACTCATGCAAGGACTTGGTGCCCTCTTATCAAAAATATTCTAAAATTCAATCATCCCTAAGGATAGAAGATCTTTGTTGGCCTCCAACAAAGTCGTTTCCTCATCTTCAGTTAGCCCATCCAACATGTTAATAGATTTTTCAACCTATGGAAGATGGTGGCAATCATAGGATGCTAAGTCATCTAATGGTACCACATATTTAAAATCATTGTATTTAAAGATGAGTTGGTTTAAGGACCAATCTTCAATTACTTTTTCTTGTCAAATCCATGGTCTACAAAACAAAAAATTATAATCTAGACTTGATTATGGTACATTCAATACAATGAAGGTCATGGGGAATGTTGTACCCAGGAGGGGAATCGGTGTGTTATCTATTAAACCAACTGGGTGGAGCCACGATTGGTTCATCATTTGAACAAAAAATTGACATGCTCCATCTAATTACAACCCATCTGCTTGCATAGGGAAGTAGTGAAAATATTAACTCCTAAGCTGCCATCTATCAATACTTTGGGTATGCATTTGTTTTTATACCACACGATGATCAATAGTACAGCATGGTCCACCATCATGTCTGGTTTTGGTTGAATGGTTGTAATAGCGGCTTCCAAGGAAAAATCCAAATAAAGATGGTGTGTTGATTGTTGATGGAAACCAAGAACCAATGTAAGCAATTGTCCTATCGAAGAGTGATAGGAGCCTGCGTAGAAGATCCCAAGCTCTAAAAATCTCTAGCTATTCTACATTTGCATTGTCTTTTGTGTTGTGCTTTTGGTACCAACATGGATGGATTATGCCTAGTGGAGCCTTGCTCAATCGATTGGTACTAGTGATGCAAATATTGGATCTGTCTATTGTCCCCATTTGACTACCTTGGCTATTATGTGTTGCTGCACTTTTCTCCCAGGTTCAAAAATAACAACTCAAGGTTAGAGCAGCTTTCCTAACCTAGTTTGTATTGGTGCCATTTGCACTTTTGCTAGAGTGATCATTACCATGTTTGCCATATGACCTTGATGTCCTTTCTTCCTTTTATCATACTTTTGAACTTCTTTGAATTCCTTTGTATATGCCCCATTTCTCCACAAAATGATAGTGCATGGGCATTCCTTGTGTAGCTAGATTGTTTGTCAAGGATGACCATCAATTATTTCCAAAACTTTGATTGTTATAAGGTCAGTACTACAAATAATTTTGGTACTAGGAGGTTCTCTAGTGCGATCGACTGTAATTGGTGGATAGTTTAATAGGATCTTGTATGACATCATTCACTGCATGTCTACCATGTATCTTTGCATTATAAGGGAAACGTTCTCTAGTGTAATAAACACACTCACAAATAGCATAATACAGCTAGTTTAATGCACAGTTAGTTGGTATGTGTCCAACATCTTTTGCACTTTGTACAAAAGACCTATTTCAACATGTCCTCTTGCACCTTCTTGCTAGTCATTATTGGCAGCCAGTCCAAATCCCCTGCAAAACCTCCAACTTTATGCTCCAATTGTAAGGCCATGCCTACCACATCTTCTCGGTTCATGTCACCAATACATCTGATAATCATTATTTTCCATAATTGCATTGTCACATCTACAAGAGAGCATTATCAATGGGAATGTATTGTAGATGGCTTTTGAATACTATTTCATACTCTTGTATGTATTGGTAGGCTTTTTGCTTGTTGTTCTGTAAGAGATTAAAGATCTAAATTGGGGTCTTTTTCTTACAAAATCTATGTAAGAATGCATCTTAGACTACATGATAGGTGCAAAATTGGTTTAATTAAAATTATATTAACCATTTTGCAACTTCATTTGCCAAAACAACTAAAATACTCTCACCTCATATTGCTCGTCTCATGGAGCATTGGTCTTCACATCATTATTAATTTCAAATGATCGAACATGCACATCCACATCATCACTTGGGAGACCTCCAAATTTGGCATAATTGATGCCCACAGGAAACTCTCTTTGTAGCATGATATCTTTAGTTCCATTTTGGGTCTAAACCGGTTAAAAGCATTAAGGATTTCTTCTAAATCTGAACTAGAAGACAACAACTATGCACTTTGATTTTGTTCACTTGATAGAGTTTGATAACCACCATCAAAATTGAGTAGATTTATGATATCTTTCAGTGGAGTGACTTGGATCATAATTTGATCTAGTGGAGGTGTTTTCAAAGTTGTAATGTCATCAAAAGCCTCTAGAGAAGCTTATGATGCCATTATGGTTGATGATCTTGTTTAGAGTTGGAAATGATGGTGGTCTCTAGTTGTTGCTTCTTCATCTGCATTAGTTTTGGGACTTCAAAATGACTTTGTACAATGTGTGATTGTGTATCCGGCTTATATTTAGGATAAATTTCACCAGAAAAAAAATAGGCATGCATCTTTACCTAATTTCTGCACTTGGTTTTGTCCCCCATGAGATCACCAATGTTAACCTCTACCCGATATTGCATGCTCGAATGGCCTACATTGCACCTATCTAATACTTGCAGTATATTGGTGGTCAACTATGGGTTCGTGGTTGGAGAAAGTGTGAAGATAGAGTGTCGAGCTGAAATCCTTTGAGGATTGTGTACCGAAATTTTTCAAAAAAAATTTCTTTTCTTTTTACTCACTGTGATTTGATGATTGTATTTGTTCAAATGCTTGATTGAATTAAATGAGTGTGTAAAGAGAGCTTTCATGTGTACTTTAAGTGAGTTGTTTGATCCAAGAAAACCCTAGTTTTATGTATAAAGTCCATAAATCCTTTAATGCTTCAAGATTTATGTATTAACCCTCTGAACCTTAAAGAAAAGCCCTAAAATTAACCTGTATAACAATATTTAACCAAAAACTTTAGGAACCTTTACCACTCTAAAACCCTAATTGTATTGTTAACATTAACCCTTCAAAGCCCATATGTATGTTCAAAAGAAAGCCCAGAAACCCATGTACATGTAACCCTAATTATTTAAGAACTTTAGGAACTTTTAAACCCTTGGAACCCTAATAAATCGGTAAGCTTAACCCATCAAAAACATTGGAGTTAACCCTTAAGATTTAGTTTCTAACTCGATAAACCAATTTTCAAAACCTTATGTGATTAACCTCAAATGTTACCCTAGGAAAACTGACTTCAAACTCTAGAAACCCCTAATTGTGATATCTAAAAAACCATGGTTTGGACCCCTAAGGCCTTGATTTCATTAAAACCTTTGTATACACATGTAGTAAAATGAAACCTTAATCTCAAAAATAAAAAGAAGGGGAAAATAAGAGAAAAAGAAAATAATAAATAAAACTAAGACGGAAAAATACAAAAAAGGAGAAAAATGAAAATAGATAAGCTTATTCAAATTTAGAAAAGATGATAAAGAATATATTTTTTTTAGAAATAGAAGAGAAAATAAGAATTGGATGGTCCTAAAGAAGAATCTAAGAAAATTCTAAAGAGTTGTTTGAAATTGGTAAGTAAATCTTATCCTTCTAGAAAAGGGAACATTTGAATCTCTTTATAAACAAAGCAAATTGAACATTGAAACTTCCAATATTTTTTTTTAAGTAACCTCTACGGTCCTCCTTTTCATTTTATGTACATTTTTTCTGAGAAAGAGAGAGAAATAGTTCATAAATAAATAAAAACAAATTTAGGAATCAAATATAAATAAAAATAAATAATTAGAATTAAAATTAAGTTAATTAAAAAGAAGAATTAGTGTAAATAAAAATAACTAGGGATTAATTGTAAACTAAAAAGTAAAGAACAAAAAGGAAAAGAAAAAAAGAGTGTAAAGTAATCAGGACATAGAAATATTAAGAAGAAGTGTAAATAAAAGAATTAGAAAAATATATAAAAAAAGAAATGAAAAGAAAGAAAATCAAAAAAAAGTAAATAAAAATTAATCAAAACTAAGGCATAATTTTTTTCAAGAATATATTATATTCCTTTCAATGTACTAATTCTTTTGTCCAATGTTTTTTAATTAAAGTAAATAAAAGTGATCCTACCTATTGCATCGTGATGATCCGAGCCTCTCCCTATTGCAGAGTTTGATCATGATGTATTAGTCAATTAGCAAATCATCGCATTGGTTACATACATTCCATCTAGCACTTGTATATGAAAGTAATGATGTGTAAGGCATGTCTACTTTGATTTTTATGTTTCTACTTCCATCTCAGAACCACATGCTTTGACCACGATGAACTACTCCCATGATTGCATACTAGGATTCTGCTCCCTACAATGTTATGTTTCTACCTCCATTTCATGACCACATGCTTCGACCATGATGACCTACTCCCATGATTGCATACTAGTGTTCCGCTCCCTGTTGAAGCATAGATGGTGGCCTATTGTCAGACACTCCCCAAGAAGGCACCCAGCATGCAAATGCCACTCGCCCGATAGGATGACACCCCAAGGCCCGATCCAACCCTCGCTCATCCCATTGCGACCCTCTTCCCTTTGAAAAGTTAAACCCAACGTGAAGTGAAGCAATTTTTTGGAGATTGCTCAACCTCGACCTACCACCCACACCGTCAGATGTCGGCAAAGCACTTCCTACACTTTTAGAATCATTTATATTTGGGTTTTTACAAAATAAATGTAAAGATTATATTTTCACTACACAAAGCTAAAACCTCGGCATCACATCTGAACTCTAGGTATTTGTTTTTCAGGTTCTATCAATACTTGCATTGTTTTCACATACATAAAAAGAAACATTGAATTTCCTACTTGTGATTGATCACTCAAGTCTTGCATTAGTATAAATGATACATCTTGCACACTTTTCAGTTGTTATATAGTTAGAAAACTTTTGCAATAGTTATAGTGTAAGTTGAATATTTATAGAAAGAACAAAAACTTGAAATTTTGAAAAGAATAAAAATAAATAAGAAGTAAAACCTTTATAAAAATCATAAAAATCATAAAAAGCAAAAAAAATCAAAAACGAAAAAAGAACTAGCGGAAATCAAGTTCAAGAACTTAGCCAAAATCAAGTCAAAAAAAAATCAAGCTTTGAAATTAAAACAAAAGGGAAAAAGAAAGAAATCAAACTTAAACTCAAAGAAGTAATCAAGTCAAATTCAAGAGAGAAGTCAAGTCAAACTAAGTAAAGAGATCAGTTAGAGAAGAAAGAAATCAAGTAGCAAAAAAGTTGAGCCTAGATTATTACGTAATTACTTGAACCCTAGAAAAAATTCTACATATTTTAATCTGAGAATAGAAGTGAAAGGCCTTTAAACTTATTTCCAGCTCTTGATCCAAGAATCATCTAGTCTCTCCTCTTAACTCTACTCCGAGTTAAGAGAAATGGTTCAGCCAATTACCTTGGACATTGTTCTAAACTCTAGGAAAATCCAGAGAAGAGACATGGAGGAAGTATTTAAAGAACTGATGATTGTGAAACAAGGGGCTAGATTAGTCCAGACCATTCTAAAAGACAAAGGGAAATTTATTGGATCAAATGTTACTTAGTACGTGGATAACTTGAAGACCAAGCTCATGTCCAAGAAATACTTGAAAAGATGTTAACACATTTCTTCACACGGATAGTCCAAAATTGATTTTGACATCCATCTCAATACATATAGAGAAGAGTTTGGCCAATTTTAAAAAAGAATTACATAAACTCTTCTATCTAAAGGACTCTAGTCAGCAAAGTAGAGATGGGTTTTTGCAATGGTTTCATTCCCCAAAACCCACTTCACCTTTTTTGCATTTATTGAATGAGTTCCTAAGGAGGTTTGCTCAACTTCCATAGGCTTGCCTAGAAGCTTTGAAGCAAGATTCTATTTCTCAAGATTTAAGTCTTGAAGATAGGATTGAAGTGGAGAGAAGGATTGAGGAGACTAGAAGAGATTTAGCCTAAGTGAAGAATAGACAATAGTTAGAAGAGGGGTAGAAGCAGTTGGCTATATGAAGCAATAATAGGCCGTCCTTTATGATAGGCTAGTGCACACTACTCTAATGCAACCAAGGGAGACATATGTTCCAATGGGTCCACATGAATAAGCAGCCTGAGCTACCGCTAATGTTGCATCTATATCACAAACACCATTGGAGTTACAATTAGACATTCTTAGCAAAAAAAATGAGAATGTTATGACAATGTAGGTATCTCTATCCAAAGAGATGACTAGTCTTCATAATAAGGTGTACTCCATGGGATTTCAAGACCCCATCCCTACTCGGCCTAGCACCAGTTATGTAGATCCATTACAAAGAAATGCCATGCCTATGCCAAATATACATCATGGATATATGATGCCTCATGTTTCGCATGTTTCGCCTCTAGTGCAGCCTGTTGCTCAGCAAAACCCTATACCCCCAATTCATTCCATGTATGAGAGAAATAATGGGCCTTATGATAGACAAGAAACTGGGGGATTTGGAGGGACTAGAGGGATAAGGTGTGTCTAGTGTGATTCCCAAGAACATTATTCTTATGCATGTGAGAAGCTAAAGTAGGAAAAAGAGCATCCATTAGCAACAGATATAGACAAGAAACTTTGCAACTTCAGTACTTGTCTTCCTCTACTTGTACTTGAGCATGGATTATTGAGCATATCTTACATCCCCCCTCAATATCCACCTTGC
This sequence comes from Ceratopteris richardii, assembly GCA_020310875.1. Taxonomy (NCBI): domain Eukaryota; kingdom Viridiplantae; phylum Streptophyta; class Polypodiopsida; order Polypodiales; family Pteridaceae; genus Ceratopteris; species Ceratopteris richardii. The sequence goes on from CM035406.1 coordinate 174,111,930, forward strand.
AGTGAACTACCTCCTTGGTCCAATCCCAAGCTCTGGAAAGTTTCAAAGAAGTTGCTCTCTCCCAAGTGCCTTGGTGAGGATGTCTGATCCATTTTCTTTAGGTGGACAATAGCTTATCTCCATGACCCCATCCTCAATCAACTCATGCACATAGTGATATGAATTTCTATGTGCTTGGTATGTGCATTGAAAACAAGATTCTTGGCAATGGCCATGCAACTTTGTTTGTCACACTTCAACTCTTTAGCCTCCTTTCCTTGTATTCCTATGTGCCATAGGATCGTCCTAAACCATATTGCTTCACACACTGCAACACATGTAGCTTTGTACTCAGCTTTAGTAGAAGATAATGCTACAGTTGATTGCTTCTTACGAATCCAAGAGAAAATCCCTATTCCTAAAGAAAACCAATTCTACAAACTCGTTTTCTAGAATCAATAATCAGTGCTTCCTTTCACATACCTGAGTATACACATGCTTGCCTTCCAATGAAATTTGCAAGGCTTATTAGAGAACCTGCTTACTACTCCAATAGCATAAGAGATATCCCATCTGCTATTGCACAAGAAGATGGAACTTCCAACTAATTTCATGTAACTTTTAATATCCACTAGAGATGAAGTATGTTCAATAGATAATTTTGTGTTGACCTCCATAGGTGTTGAAATTTCCTTGCAATCCTCCATGTGAAATTCCTTCAATATCTGTCTTGCATACTTTTGTTGAGAGATGAAAATTTTCCCTGGTTCCTGCCAAACTTCAACGCCCAAGCAATAATGCATTAAGCCTAAGTCTGTCATTTCAAATTCTAAACTCAAGGCATCTTTCGTTTGTTGAAGAAAAGCATCATCATTTCCTGTAATCACAAGGTCATTTACATGGAGTACAAGCATAATTATCTTCCCTCCACTCTTTAGAATATACAAGTTAGCATCAGAAACACATCTTTTGAAACATATATCCACATAGCTGGTTCTCCAAATGAGAAGCCTCAAACACTGGTGGCTGAGACACATATACCTCCTCCTTGAGGTCTCCATTCAAGAACACTGATTTGATATCCATCTCTTAGATTGGCCAATGCTTATGTGCAGCCATAGCTAGTACTACTCAAATAGTAGTTATCCTTATAGTAGGGTCAAATGATTCACAAAAGTCAGTGCCTTCAACTTGTGAGTAGCCATGTGCAACAATTCTTGCTTTGTACTTTTCCAAAGTACCATCATCCTTGTACTTTATCTTCAAGACCCACTCAGTTCCAATGGCTTTTTACTTAGGGGGTCGATCCACTAGCTCCCAAGTTCCATTCTTCATGATATTTTTGTATTATGTTTGCATGGCAACCCTCCTATTCGGATCGTGGAGTGCCTCTCCTACATTGGTTGGTTCCTTTGCTTATTCTTGAATGAGTTCAGCCATCAAGGCTATGATTACAATATGGAAACTTTCTCATCTCTGTTCCCCTATTCTTTGTGATCACCTCGATCCATCTGCAACCTATTCGAGTGACTATGGGATGGGGTTCCTATAATCATAGAGCTACCTCACCCAACGTGGCAATGGCTTCTCCACTTGGTGATGCCAATTGGTGACTTTCAAACTCATCATTTGAAGATGATTCTTCGTTCTCTTGTGTAGAAGGGATAGCTCTTGGGCCAGGTTCATAGTGGATTGTCCCTTGGCCTGATAATAAAGTGGAAGCTCTCTTTTCCTCCTCCATTGCATGTGGCTACTTCTCCTTAAACACCACATCACAAATCACTATGATCTTCTTAGCCTTAGGGTCATAAAGCTTGTAAGCCTTCTTATCTTTGTTGTACCCTAGGAAGATACATATGATGCTTTTTGGTTGAAGCTTGTTTCTCTCCCTATCTGAAACATGTACATAACATTCACTTCCAAATACTTTGAAATGGGAAACAAAAGGCTTTCTGCCTATGTAGGTTTCTTGTGGAGTCTTTCCATCAAGTGCCTTGGTGTAGCTTCAATTCAAGATGTAGATAGCAGTGTTGACAGCCTCTGCCCAAAATTGATTAGGCAAATCCTTTCCCTTCAACATGCACCTTGATGATGGTTTGATTCTGACATTCTGCAACACCATTCTTTTGAGGGCTATGTGCCACCGTGAATTGATGCTTGTTTCTCTCCCTATCTGAAACATGTACATAACATTCACTTCCAAATACTTTGAAATGGGAAACAAAAGGCTTTTTGCCTATGTAGGTTTCTTGTGGAGTCTTTCCATCAAGTGCCTTGGTGTAGCTTCAATTCAAGATGTAGATAGCAGTGTTGACAGCCTCTGCCCAAAATTGATTAGGCAAATCCTTTCCCTTCAACATGCACCTTGATGATGGTTTGATTCTGACATTCTGCAACACCATTCTTTTGAGGGCTATGTGCCACCGTGAATTGATGCTTGATTCCTTTACTCTTGCAAAAATCTTCAAACTCTATTGATGTGAACTCACCACCGCATCTGTCCTAAATTTCTTCATCTTCTTTCATGTTTCAGTTTCAACAAGTTGAAGCCATTCTTTAAACTTACCAAAATCTTGAGCCTTATCGTGAAGGAAGTACACCCACATCTTCTTGCTATACTCATTGACAAGTAACATGAAGTAGGAAGATATGCCCAAGGCATGTGTAGGCATTTTTCCGCACGTCAGCATGCACCAACTCTAGAGGATAGATTGCCCTAATCTTGCTTTCTTGTGAAAACACCTTCCTCTGTTGCTTGCCCATCATGCAAGCTTCACATGGTTCCTTCGTTTTCACAATCAATGGTAGGTGTGCAACCATACCCCTATGATGCATATCGTTCAGTACAGGGTATCCAATGTGGCCAAATTTCTCATGTCATAGCTTACTTGTGCCCACACTTGCAGTGCTTGAAAGAGCATAAAATTCATACAAGTTGGTCCTCCTTTTTATTTCAATGCTTTCTGACATTCCCATTAGAGTTAATAAAAGCAAACCGAGCTAGATCCTTACTTGACTTTTGTACACCTTCTCCTGGCATTTGATCTTATAGATTATTTATATGGGTGATAAATGCATCTACAGTCCCGCAATCAGCAAACTTTTCTACTGCTAGATGATTCTCCAAGTTCTGAATATGTGTATGATTACGAGTTTCATATTGATTTCTCAATATCTTCCATGCTTCACACGCCTTGGTAGTATGCTGAATGAGAGTCAGCACACTATCGGCAGTACTTGTAACTAGAGCATAGAGTGCATCTATGTTTCTATGTTTCCAAGCACGTAGAAAATCACCATCAAGAGGAATCATTCAACCATGATTATTTGGATCAAGTGTTTCTTGGGGCTCATGATCAATCCCAAGAAAAATCTCTAGAAGGTCATATAATCAAGGATAGAAGTGATTTCAAACTTCCACAGGGTGTAGTTTGTACCATCAAGTTTACCTTCCGTGAAGGTTGGTGGTCATGTCCGCAACGTTGAGATGGATGGCATCATTGCTGCTCCTATTTGTGCTCCACCGACTCTTGTTGAGGAACCACCTTGATTCCCAGTTATAGATGATGATGTACCACTTGACATCTTCTCTCTTTTGTCATTGAAACCTCTGTGATTTTGCTTCTACACCACTCAGAGTCTCCTGAGCTTTAATACCATGTAAGAAAAATAACAACACAGCAGAATAGACCAGTAGATAGAGTTGAGAGAAAAATGCAGACGAAGATAGACGAAGACTGAGAGATAGAGAACTCAAATTCTTAGATTGCCAAGTGTAATGCAGTTACAACGATGGTGTTGTCCACTTGTGTGCTCCCAATGTGGATCTTAGATGGTGATCTAGATAGACTCTAGATGAAGGGCTTACTAGTGCGCAATGTTATGTAAAGCTCAACCTGGGTCGTTCTTATGTAGCTTTTACAAGGGTTTTGGTATAGATAAACATAGTCAGGGGATACACAATAGTCAAAAAAATATACAATCCAACAATATCTCCATGACTAGATTAATTCCTACTATCTTGGCCCTACGACCCAAGGGGATAGGCCCCTTGGACCTTGCAAAAGGGGGCAAGCCCCCCTTTGCACTCCCTCCATTAAGGTTCTATGGGGAAATCGCATGATGCCACAGGGGCCTTTATTTTTTTCTTGAATGGAAACCCAATGGCCCGAAGTTTATGCCCTACATAACCTAATGACTAGGCTCACAAAGATCATCTATAACCATCAATGGTCACACATAGACCTCATCTAATTTAGAAGTTAGGCTTCCACAAATGTCCGGGCTCTCACAATGGCTTCTCCTCATAATGGGGGTCTTACCACTTAGAGTACCATGGATCATTTGTGGTCACTTGAGGGTGGAGTATTGAGCATATCAAACATATTTGACCTATCCCACTTCCAAAGGCTCATTTACCTGAGTTGATTAGATTGTTAAACAAGAAGATGTCCATGAAAATATTAAAACCGTCTTCAGTGCCATATTTGAATAAGTGGTTCATGGTACCAAAGAAGAATGGAAAACTTTGTTTCATCCAAGATTTGCAACTTGTGAATAGATTCACGATTAGAAATCTAGGGATAGGACCTATAGTAGATGAGTTTGTTGGAGCATTTGTTGGGCATTCCATCTACTTTATGGATCACCTATATTTAGGGTATGACTAGTTTTAGTTAGCTATTGAGAGTAGAGACATTACTATGATGAAGACTCCACAAGGCCTTGAACACATATGTACTTTGCCACAAGGAGTGATGAATTATGTATTCCTAAGAACTTGCATAAATTGACTTTGAAGTCCTACAGTGTAGCTTATTATAGGTCTTGTCATTATGAGATATACCAAACTTCCCACAATTTTCTTGTACATAGTAGCATTTTTCAATGCTTTGCCTGATGTAGAATGCAACTTCATATTATGAGGGCAAAGAAATTTTCTTAAAATCATCCATACCATACTTTTGCAGCATACTCAAGGCATATTGCCTTTGAGACATCCATATACATGTTTTTGTGTTTATAAACTCAATGCACAAAAAATAGCGCAACACACCAAGATCTTTCATGTCAAATTCCTGCATAAGGATTTTCTTTACCTTTTTAATGCTTTCTTCATTATCATCACCTACAATCAAGTCATCAACATAAATAGACACAATTATGATGCTATCATCACCCTTCCTTGCATGTAATGAGTGATCTGCATCACACATAGAAAACCCAATGGTGGTTAAATACTATGCAATCCTTGCATGCCAAGCACAAGGCCAAGCACGAGGGCCTTGTTTAATCCCATACAAAGCCCTTTTCAACCTATAAACATATTTTGGGTGCTTTGAATCATCATATCCTTGTGGCTAGACCATGTATACTTCTTCCTGCAACTCACCATGTAAGAAAGCATTCTTCACATCCTCATACAATGTGAACAAATTGCTCCAAGCCTCGTTAAGAGTTTTGGCCTACTATATGTGCCCAATCATGCTATTTTGTATGCTTATAGATAGTCAATACATTACCTTTTGTGCTCCTTGGTTCCACTGTTCATATGATCTTAACTAGTCCAAATTCTGATCCCTCTCTGGTAACTGGGGAGCATTTTCGTTCTCTCCTTCAATGTACTTCTAGTAGCCTTTTCCCATCAAGAAATGTGACATTTTGAATCTCCAAGCATGAAAGTTGTTCTTGTCCGACTTATCACTCATAAGTTGACTCATTCCATCAGCAGTTTCCATTTCTATAGCAATTGACAATACTACAAAGACACTAGAAGTAGTACTTGTGCTTGAAACCTGTCACATTGACTTAACAATTTGATCTCAGAAAAACATAGCTTTTGTGTATCAATAGTATACGAAATCGCTTGAAATTGTGGATCTAGAATACTTGAGAGATGTCGAACAGAATGCAAGCTATAGTTTTGCAAATTGACCTGGTTTTTTCATGGGCCCAACCTTGTCGACTTGAAATGGAGGTCGAGATGGCTTCAAAACTAAAATCTAAAATCCTTTGTGACGCGCGTGTTCTCCATGTCTTTCACCTGCTCTTCACTTTCGGCCTTCTCCACGAGCTCTCTAGAGCCACATTGGCTATGATACCATGTCAAGAGAAAGTAGATAAGGAAGAGAGATCTCACATGCTCTCACACACAAAGGGAGAAGCACACACAAATTGAGGCAAGGAAGAATGATCTTCTTCTTTGTCTTCTTCTTCTTCTATTACATAAAGAGAATATACAAGAATGACCTAGTACAACAATACAACTAGTCCAATGTATAAAGAATAGTACATAAAGAAAACCCTAATGTCTGCAAATGAATGATGTGGAAAAAAAACAAATGTGCCATTACTCTTGGTAGATAAATCTAGTACAGGTCACTAAAAAGTGTCCTTGACATATACCGGCATAACCACTACATGTCAAAGAGAAGAAAAAGTGATACGTGTCATTCTCAACCATCACATGTTGAGCTTGATATCTCAACATACTTTTCAAGAGAAAGGAGATAAAGAAGAGAGCTCTCACACATTCTCACATACAAAGAGGGGAGCCAAAACATATTGAGGCAAGGAAGAATGATCTTCTTTTTCTTCTATTACATAGAGAATATACGTGAATGACCTAATACAACAATATAACCCATCCTATATATAAAGAAAATTGCATAAAGAAAACCCTAATATTTGCGAATGAGTGAGTTGGAAAGAAAATAATTATGCCATCACTCTTAGTAGATAAATCTGGTATAGCTCACTAAAAAGTGTTCCTGATATATATTGACATAACCACTACATGTCAAAGACAAGAAAAGTGGTATGTATCATCCTCAATCATCACATGTTGAGCTTGATATCTCAACACTCTCCCTCAAGCTCAACATCATATCCTGCAATCCAAGCATCTTCCAGAATTTCTTCAACTTTTTTGCTTCAAGTGCTTTGGTGAAAGTATTAGCAACCTACTCATTTGTCCTCACATAAACAAGATCAATATCTCCTACTAATACTTTTTCTCTGATGAAGTGATAATGTACCATGATATGCTTTGTTCTAGCATGAAAAAATAGGATTCCATGCTAATTGGATGCTATTAATGTTAGCACAATAAATGATGATAGTCATATGTACTTCCACACCTATATCTGCAAGTAGCATCTCTAGCCATGAGGCTTCACATGCTTCCATTGTAGCACCTCTATACTCAGCCTATGTACTTGACAAAGCAATAGTGGGTTGTTTTATATTGCTTCATGTAATAGCTGCATTCCCAAGTGAAAAATAGAAAGCCACTAGCATATCTTCTATCTGGAATACTACCAGCCAAATCTACATCAGTGTATCCATGAACCTAAAATTCTCCAAGCTTCATAAAATAATGCATAATCCAAAGTAGCACTCACATAATGTAGAGTGTGTGTCTTGGCGCCTAAATATGGTTAGCTAGGAACCTACATAAATTTACTTTTAAGTCTTATAGTGTAGCTTAGATCAGGTCTTGTAATTGTGAGACATATCAAGCTTCCCACAATTTTTCAGTACATAGTAGCATTTTCCAATGCTTCACGTGATGTAGTATCCAACTTTAAATTCTAATCTAATGGCATAGAGATTGGCTTACAATCAGTTGTACCATACTTTTGCAATATACTCAAGGCATATTGCCTTTACGACATCCATCTATCTGTTTCTATATGTATAAACTCAATGCATAAGACATAGCACAACACACCAAGATCTTTCATGTCAAATTCCTACATAAGTTTTTTCTTTACCTCTTTAATGTTTTTTTCATTATCACCATCTACAATCAAATCATCAACATAAATAGCCACAATTGTGATTCCATCATCACCCTTCCTTGCATATAATGAGTGATCTACATCACACATAGAAAATGCAATGGTGGTTAAATAATATGAAATCCTTGTGTGTCAAACATGAGGGGATTATTTAAGCCCATACAAAGCCTTTTGCAATGTGGGAACATATTTTGGATGCTTTGAATCTTGATATCCTTGTGATTGTTCCATGTATACTTCTTCTTACAGCTCACCATGTAAGAAAGCATTCTTCAGAACCATCTGATTCAAAATCCATCCTTTTGTTGTAATTAATGCAACAAGTGCTATGACAATAGACATTTTAGCTATAAGGCTGAAAGTTTCCTCATAAAAAATGACATATTTTTGTGCATATCCTTTTGCTACCAATAGTACTTTATACATGCTTATGCGACCATCAACATTGTGTTTTACCTTGTAAACCCACTTGTAGCCTATGGGTTTCTTTCCTCATGGCAATGGAACCAGCTTCCATGTTTCATTTCCATAAAGTGAAGCCATCTTCTCATCCATACCTTTCTCCCAATCGGCATTTCCAATTGCATCTTCAAAATAAGAAGGTTAAGCATCTTGTATTGTCTTGGTCATGTAGGCACAATGACGACCCATGTAATTATCATATGTCAATTGTTGCACTAAATTTTGCATCCTTCCAAATCCTCTTGGTCTTGGGTCACTTCTTCTTGTTGTATCATTTGCATATGCCTTTCCTCATCAAGGCTCTTTTCTTAACCACTTGAATCTCCATCAATGTCTTCAAAAGGTTGTAGATGTTTTATCACCAACACAGTTCTTTTCTTTACCTTTCTTGGACGTAGTCCATGAATTTGATGGACTAAAATTTCCACAAAATCTTCCACTCCATGGATTTGAGTTGGAACTATTGCTTGGTGACACATAAGATCCACTCAAAACTTGAGATTCAACACTTGCATTTTTCATCATTTCCTTTGTCATTTGAAGCAAGATTAAGTTCTTCTTTGGCATCTTCATAGAAACTTGACATTTCATAAAACACCACATCTTTGTTTACCTTCACCTGTCGTGTGACTGGAATGTAACATTTATATCCCTTTTGCTCAAGGGAATACCCAATGAAGATACATTTTGTTGCTTTTGGATCAAGTTTCATCCTTAACTCATCTGGAACATGTACATATGCAATACAACCAAATACTTTCATATATGATAAGTTTGTCTTTTTACCTGTAAACTTCTCTTCAAGTGTAACTTGATGTAGAGTAGGATTCGGAGTTCTCTTCCTTATATATACAGCAGAGTGCACAGCTTCTACCCAATAACAATATATTTTTCTCAGCCATCAAGGCTCTTTCTATTTTTGCAATATGTCTATTTTTGCATTCATCAATGCCATTTTGTTGTGGTGTGTACATGCATGAAAAGTTCCTTCGAATTCCATGACTTTTGAAAAACTAATGAGCTCATTTGACATGTATGCACCTCCTCCATCATATCTTAATGTTTGAATATACTTCCCTATCTACTTTTCCACCATATCCTTGAAATTCTAAAAGTGAGTAGACACCTCACTCTTCTCTTTCATGAAGTATACCCACAGTTTCCATGTATGATCATCAATTAAAGTGACATAAAACATGTAGCCTCCCATAGATGTGGTCTTTGCAGGACCCCAAACATTTGTATGTACTAATTCTAGCACATTCTCACTAACATGTTTGTCATGCAAAAATGATAAACTTGACTATTCACCAAATTGACATGCTTTACCAAGTTAACATGGGATACGATGTCATGCATCATCACCTCTTTCAAAAATTCAAGAATAGAAAATTTCTATAAAATACTAAACCATTTTGCATTGTTGGACTATACATTACCATTTGATTTTGAACCATCAGGAGACATTGTATTCATCATGTGATGTTGGACCATGAACACCTTCTTTGAATCATTTGCACTTGTGGATGCATAGTTGTTTTGTTGCTTTTTGCTATTTTGATTCTTCAACCTGCAATCATGTTCAAAGTGACCAGGTTTACCACAATTCTAGCATCCCTTACTTTCATTACATAAATCATTTCTTTGGAAATTTCTATGGCCTCTTTTGGTTCCCCCTACCTCAAAATTGTCCTCTACCTCTTGCATGATTTTGTTGTTGACCTTAGTCGTGGTTATTGTTTCTTCTTCCACTTCTGAAGCCTCTTCCTCGGCCTCTTCCTCTACCAAAGTAGAATACCTACTGAGATCCATCTTTTCCTTGGGATTTTGAGCCTTCACCAAGGTTTTTTCTTCAATATCAACATCAGCAAAAATTAGAATATTTTTCTTGGTCTGAATAGAAGTTCTTCATTGTTTATATGCAATTCCTAAACCACGAAGGCACACTTCCACATTATCTTCATCATCTACATTGGTGCCAATAGGTGCAAGCAACTCACATATGCTTTTGATTTTTAGGGTATAGTCACTTAGCGACGTGCTCTTTTTCTCCAATGTATGCAGCTCATTCTTGAGTTGCAATTTTTATGCCTTTATATTGGTCTCATACAATGTGACCAAACTATTCTAAGCCTCTTTTAGAGTTTTGGCATCTTCTATGTGCCCAATCATGCTATCATGTATGCTAAGAGATAGCCAATACATTACCTTCCATGCTCCTTGATTCCAATCTTCATATGCTCTTAACTTATCCGGAGTCCCATTCCTCTCTGGTAACTGTGGAGCGCGTACTTTTGTTTGAACCCTGTCATACTGAGTTGACAGTTCAATCCTAGAAAAAGATTGTTTTCATGTACCAACAGTTTCTTCTTCTTCTTCTTCTTCTTCTTCTTCTTCTTCTTCTTCTTCTTCTTCTATTACATAAAGAGAATATACAAGAATGAACTAATACAATAATATAACCAATCCAATATTTAAAGAACACTACATAAAGAAAACCCTAATGTCCGTGAATGAGTGAGTTGGCAAGAAAACAAAATGCCATCACTCTCGGTAGATAAATCTAGTACAACTCACTAAAAAGTGTCCCTGGCATATATCAATGTAACCACTACGTGTTACAGAGAAGAAAAAGTGTTACATGTCATCCTCGATCATCACATGTTTAGCTTGATGTCTCAACGATACTTTCCTCATTGTGGTCCTTTTTGGTATGTGCCAATATTTATGAAGATTTTGAAACTTTAGCCTTATGGAAATTTATTTACACAATGGAAGCTTTGCTCACACCATATGAAAAATTCCTTAATATAAATGCCATTGAACTCACCTAAAAAGACTTTAGCAATAAATAGTAAGTTTTTTTTTTTTTAAATATAAAGGAAGTTCGGCAATTGCCTACTCTCCCGGACTTGAATTAAATAAAGAAAAGTACAAGAGAAGGGGACTAGTGCCCACAGGACCCCCCAAATCCCACAAAGCAGGGGAAGCTTTTACAGAGCTTAGATGACATTACAAAGAAGGTTAATTACCCTCTCATCACCCTCATGTGGGGCCCACTTGGGTTTAACCTTGTTATCGATCAAAAGGAGTACTTGGTGATGTCTAAAGGGGGGGGATTTTTTACAGTTGACAATCCTTTTGCCAAGGAGGAACAGCGATTTCTCAATTGACCACTCCTTGGGGGAGTCGCCGAAGTTGAAAGCACATCTTTCCCGCCAGATTTTCCATAGGACCTCCCCTCTGATGGCGTTCCAGAGAGTCGCGGAACAGCCGATCGGTTCTCCCATAAGGGCCTGCTGCCAACTGAGATGTTTTTGAAGACTAATTCTCTTTTCAACCACCTGCCAGAGTCTGTTGGAGTTGGGGCAGGTAAAGAAGATGTGAGGAACATCTTCGATAGACCGGTGGCAGCGTTTGCACCAGGGAGGGATACCACAAATTTTGCTAGCCTTAAGGTTGGTCCAGATACCATGATGAAGGATTTGCCATAAGAGGACAGACTTTTTGATTTCTATGAGGGGGTGCCAGATAGCCATGAACTTCATGTCCCACCGAAGCCGCGTCCATGACAGGCACCACTTTTTGTTGAGGTTAGCCTGATAGAAGACCGTATCTTTGATGTTCAGGACTTTTGATAGGCTATTCCCATTGTGCCATTTGAGACCAAGCGAGCTCACCATGTCGTGTCCCATGAGAAGGCGAACTTTGTGTCGGTCCCAGGCGAGGCATCTGCTTTGCAATGTGTTCCATTCTTCATGCGAAATGTTTGTGCTAGGATCAATATCCTCAAGGTTGATCCAGCGGTTGGTGTCTTGTTTCCAGAGATGTTTCCATTTTTTAAAGCCTTTGTTCCATAGCTTCTTGGCATTTTGGATGTTCCAAGATTCCACACTCCGGATGCCATGGATCGGGAACCAGATAGAGTCGTTTTGTCTTATACCGGCAGCCCACTTCCAGTCTTCACTTATTCTTGTGAAACCCTTGACTTTATTCCAGCTTTTCCAAAGGGAGCACACCAGGTTAGAGCCTTTAGGGAAGACGGGGATCGGGGAAAACAGCAAGGTCAGGATGTCAAGATTCTTCCAATTTGGGAAGCCCATGAGTGCCAACTCATTTTTGTTTCTGAAGATCAGCTTGGCCCACGAGGCCTCCCCGTTGCACCAAGCCTTAATCATCCACTTGGCCGAAAGTTTGTTAGCCATGCCCCCAATGTCCAAGATACTGAGTCCCCCACTATCTCTATGGCTGATGCAAATGGACCATTTGATTTTAGGCACCCCCCTCCTATTGTGGTCGCCCGTCCAAAGGAAGTTTCTACAAATACTATCCAGTTTGGACAGATCATGCTCTTTCGGTCTCCAACAAGAAAGGAAATAGATGGTAGATGAAAAGAGGAACGTGTTGATAACCATAGCACGACCAGCGAGATTGATTTGCATACCTCTCCAATAATTAAGCTTGTTTTCGAGTTTGGCGAGCACCCAGTTCCATCGCTATTCCATGGATACGCCGAACCCCAAGGGAATCCCAAGAAGCCGAAAGATTTGGCCCTGCAGAATGATTTGACAGCCATGATCAATGAGTAGGTCGGGCTGTGACCCGCCAATAGCTCTAAAGGCGGTCTTAGAGTGGTTGATTATGGATCCAGAAGCTTCACAAAAGGTAGTAAGACACTTCCAGAACGTCTCAAGGCTGGAACTATCATTGTGCACGAAGGCGTTCATATCGTCGGCAAAAAGTCTCATGTTGATCTGACTGTGGTCATGCGGCAACCGAAGGCCTTTAATGTTACCAACTTCCACCTGATGCTCCACCAGCTTGCTAAGCCCTTCTGTGGCAATGGCAAAGAGAAGGGGAGCCAGTGGGCACCCTTGTCTGATAGATCTTCTAAGTTTGATCACCTTTGATAGGTTTCCATTAATGTTAATTTGGGTCGATGCGTTTCCGAGAAGGGTCGCGATCATCTTGGTGAATTTCTGACTACATCCAAGATCCTGTAGCGACTGTAGAATATAGTCCCATTCTAGCCTGTCGTAGGCTTTATCAAAGTCGATCTTGAGGAAAACAACTTCTTGTTTGGACTCATTTGCAAATTCAAGGCCTTCCCAGATATCTATAATGGTTTCCAAAATTGACCTGCCTTTGATGAAGCCTTTTTGATCCTCGCTTAACCACGCTCTCAAGTGGCAAGAGATTCTGTTGGCAATGACTTTGGCTATGATCTTGTATCCTGTTTGGAGCATTGTAATGGGACGCCAGTTCTCTATTCTGTTCTTTTCCCCTTTTTTGTGTACTAACTTGATAATGCCATTGTTGAGACAAGAAGGAAGCGCGCCAAACTTGAGTGCCTCTTGCCAGACCAAACGAAGAGGGGTGGCAACCACCGACTTGAAGGATTTATAGAACTCATTAGTGAGCCCATCGGGTCCCGGGCTTTTACCTGAGGGGAGGGCATCAATGACCTCAATGATTTCGGCTTCAGAGATAGCGGCATGAAGAAGAGAGTGGAGGTTGAGTGGTATCCTGTGGGGGGAAACCCTAGATATGGCAGCCATACAGTCCCTTCTATGGTGGGAGAGGGGGTTCGAGGTCCCCAGGAGTCTCGTGAAGTGCCCTTCAATGATCCCAAAATTATCTTCTTCCGTATTGCATACAATGCCATTTGCGTCTAGCAATAAAGGGATCGATTCTCTGTTGTGTTTCCTTTTGAGGATACGGCACATCTCTTTGGTGGGTTTGTCGGCTTTGCCAGCCCACCACTCCTTGAAGAAAATTTGCAAGTTTTTCCTTTGAATTTCTTCCTCGTATCTCAGCATCGCTCTGATCTTTCGAAGACCTTTCTGGGCTTGAGATTTTCCTTTGTTCACTTCCTCCTCGAGCCGCCAGAGTCTATGATATAGAGCTTCTCTCCGAGCCCGCCGCACAGTCTCAAGCATCTTCCTGGATCTAATCATGATCTGTCGTGACTTATCGACCGCACTTCTCCAACACTTGGCGGGGGACAAGCCAGAGGCGAAGGCCTCCTTCCACACATCAGAAATTTCTTGATGGACGGAGGGGAGAGAGAAGGAGGGCACACTAGCATGGAACCACGGAGCCTTGCGGATTTTGGTTGGGGGTTGAAAAGTGATGACGATCGGGTAGTGATCAGAGATGGTAAGGTCAGTGCGTTGCGAAAGGGAGGGGTGGCCCCACTGATGGTTAAAACTCTGAGAAATGTAGCATCTATCAAGTCTAGCTTTCCTCAGGTCCACGCTTGCTTGGAGGTTAGACCAAGAAAAGCCCTTCGAGTCTTTGAATTCGACCAGATCCAAGTGTAGTTTAGTTCTGTCCCACATCGCTTTCTCCCGACTATCGATGACCCTGCCCTTTCCCAGCCATCTGTCCATAGGGTCCTCAACCATGTTGAAGTCACCACAAATAATCACGTTGTGGGGGAGCGAGTCCAAGGAGGCCCAAGTGTTAATTCTCTCTAACTCCCCATTAGGGGCATACAAAGAAACTAAGGTGAAACAAAAGGGAGCACCGAAAGAAACAGCAATCCAACGATGGCAATCATCTTCAGTGGAGTTCACCAGCCTCTCAAACCAGCGTTGATTAATACCGATTACCGTTCCGCCGGACCCCCGCTGATGCGCCGTTGAAATCCAAACATGGGTCGAGGAGACATGTCTCAGCCGTTTCTGGAGGTCTTCTCCATCAATTTTAACCTCTTGGATACATATGAAATCTGGGTTTAGGCTAATGTCGTGGAGCCATTGACCAATGATGGCCGCTCTTGAGGGGTCGGTTAGCCCTCTAGCATTTAACGAGATGATGATCATTATCGTTGTAATCCCTCTTTGCGGGAGGGAGCTTTGTCCTTTCTTTTCTTGGGTTCATCTTTCTTTTTTGCTCGGTTCGGATCCCGAGTTGGCCATAGGTTCTTATGGGGGCTTTTCCACGGTAACTCCATGGGTTGTTTTCCTTTGCGGGATGTCTCCTGCTGGGAAGCACCGGGTACCGTTTCCAACTCCGTTTCCGGGATAGTCGATCCGATGATGGAGCTTTCACTATCCATGTTGTCTTCATTGCTAGTGGTAAAGCCGTCTTCTTTGCTTGTAGTGTAACCCTCCTGCGAGGTTTCTTTACTGTCAGGGATCTCTAGGCCTTTGCCGTCCGTGTCCGCCTCGAGTTGGTTTCCACCAGGGTAGTCAAACTCATTGATTTCCCTTTCCAGACTGCAAAACAAGTTGCTGGCGGGGGGGGGGGGGGGGGGGGGTGACAGACTTGTTGTTACGCTCAGAGGTAGCCCTAGGGCTTCTTTTCCTTCTTCTTCTGACTTCGATGAATCCGTCTGTATCAGCTTCTGGATTAAGGGGACCCTTGAATTCCTCTAATCCATCTTGAGCCTTTTTGGGGGCTTCGCGATTTCGCTTGCTTTTACGTCTCAAAGGGCAATCTTTGATCCTGTGTCCTTGTTGGCCACAACTAAAGCAGGCATTGGGAAGGTTTTTGTAACTTATGTCTTGCTCCCATACGTCCCCTTCGCCCAAGTCCAGCTTGATCTTCGATGGAAGTGGCATACTGAGGTCAGCCTCGACACAGATTTGAGGGTGCCACCTAGCGTTGAACGAGTGTCTTGCACCTTCATAAATGAGACCACCAATGTCCTCGCGTGAAGCCAAAGGCTTGCCGATAGGAGAGACGATGTCCCACACGAAGTTGTACAAGAAGTAAGGCAAGTTAGGGAGCTCAACCCAGAGAGGGTACCGAAGCGACTTCGACTTGTCGGGAGAAAAATCAGGGGACCATCTGAAAAGGCACATGGTCGCCCGACCGAGATGCCAAGTTCCGACAGTAAGGGCTCGAAACGCCATATCTTCATTTTCAAAGACTAGCAGCAGGTGGCTAGCCGGTAAGAACTGACACTTACAAACAACCAGGCCACGGGGGAACCACTCGTTGCGGAGCCACTGTCGCACTGTTTCGAGCGGGGGCCTAGGGCCGAACATTTGGCCGACGAGACAAACTTTCTTGAGCTCCTCCTGAGATGACAAGATTGCGGATCTATTGAGGGAAACCAAGGGGGGTTCAGCATTCTCGAGAGCCCCCAGGGCGGCACAAGAGCCCCCCTCCAGCAAAGAGGCCAGGTTAACGGTCTCCCCGGAAGGAAGGGCCAGGTTACTTCTCACAAGAGAGGGGGACGCCAAATCCATGACGAAAGAGGGACGCCCCGAACTCACACAGCAGCGAGCGTTCTCACGTCAAGATCTTACTCATCATGAGAAAAGGAATAATCCACCAAAAAAGGCCTACTTTTTTGAACCTTTTATCTCTTTTATTTTCGTTTTTTCGATTTTTCTTTTTTTTCTCTCTCTTTTTTTCGAATTTGGCCAGGCACACGCGAGTCACGAGCTTTCAATTCACGAACTTTCTTTTTTTCTCTTTTTTGTTATTGCTTGAAAGGAGGTTCCCCCGCCAAGAGGTCAGAACAAGCCAAAAAGAGGCCGAATCCGGAGGGCATGGACGAGTCCACAGGCCCAACGAGCTGTGGGGTTCCGGTCGTGTCGACACCTCACCCCTCAACCCAAAGGGGAGGGGGAGAAGGTCACGACGAAACCACAGCCCCGCGGAGCAAATACTGCCTGCATCGCGATCGTCCCGTACGCAAGTGTCGCGATAATCCACCCGAGGAGTCGCGGTACCTCACTCACGGGGGGCGTGCGGCGATATTCCACCTGGAACTTGGCACGATACCCAAACCTCCAGCACGCACGATACTTGACGCCCTGGATCCCACGATACTGCAAGTCCTTGAAATGGAGCGAAACCGACTCGGGACTTTTGGGCAGGGGCGTGTCGCGATAGTCCACCTGACACGATATCCGAAGCTGCGGCGCGCACGATACTTGCAGCCCTGGAACCCACGATACTGGAAACCCACGATATTCAGGGCAGGCAAGGGCGTATCGCGATATTCCGCCTGGAACTAGGCACGATACCCGAAACTCCGGCACGCCCGATACTCGAATCCCTGGAACCCACGATACTGGAGGCCGGAGGCAATAGACAGCGGACCATCGGGAGCAATAATCGCAAAGGAGAGACCACCGGAACCTAGACCGCTGCAACAGAGCCCCTACTCCAACCACGGCACTTTACTCTTAAGCAACTCCAGAACTCTGCGATCCGCCAAAGCCGCGATCTCTGCTCTTCGTCATCTTCTCACCTGATGTGCTCAATGTGCTATGTAATAAGTGTTTCATACTATTAATGTGAAAAGGACCAACCAATAATACATGGTAAGGAAAACTCAAGGGACAATCTGAATGATTACCAACATTATGTTAAGGAAATTCACTTAATGAAATGCCCTTATGTGTTTCGATATGAAACTGTGAGACTATGTTACAAGCAAAATGTATGCAAGTATGTATGTGGGAGTTCTAAATGTTATAATGATAAGTAATTGTCTAGAGAACCTATTTACATGTTGCTCAAAAACACTTAAGTATTTACTACACAATTGATTGCCTAATTTTTAAAGAAACAGATTGAATCATTATTGTATTAATAGGTTATTGCTATATATGTAGACAAAAGTGAAAAAAACCAATTCTTAACTCATTACATGGAGAAAGGGGTATATATCTAGAGGGTATGATAGGTTAAATTGAATATAGTGGTGATGAAAGAAGATATGTAAAAGATGGGGGTATGTGTGACAATTAAATTTTTAAGCTTTAGTACACAAGTATGAATGTATATGTATGTACAAATGTATATATGAATGTAGATTTGTATATATTTGCAAGGGTAAATAAGAGTTAAAGGTCCAATAGGTTTAGTACATGTTTTGGAATATGCAAAGAGGGATGTTAAGAAGTGAAGTTTATGCGAGGGAAAACCATTAGTGAGAGAAGATGAACCTACGTATGTATGTATGTGTGTATGTATGTATGTATGTATGTATGTATGTATGTATGTATGCATGCATGCATGCATGCATGCATGCATGTATGTATGCATGCGTATGTATGTGTGTATGTATGCATGCATGTATATGTGCGAACATGCATGTGTATGCATGTATGTATGTGTATGTATGTATGTATGTATGCATGCATGCATGCATGTATGTATGTGTGTGTGCACACACGCATGCATAAATGTATGTATATAGGCGGATAGACATTACATCATCAATGGAGAGAAACAGTTGCAACTGAAGAAAGCTTTTGTTCACTTTTACTTTCATCTTAATTCTAATGTTACTACACATTAAACTTGGACATTGAAAAATTTATGCTCATTCATCGAACTGCTTCTAGCATGATTTCTGTATTGGCACAAAAGGAAGCT
>CM035406.1:174133019-174158019 GCA_020310875.1 Ceratopteris richardii
AGGCTATGCGGCACTTGCAGGATTGGAGAGATGCTGTTTTCAGGCACATTTTCAGGAGCCCTGGTCTAAGCGGTGGCTCTTTGATACTCTAGTGACACCCACATTGATGTATGCAGCGGCAGTATGGGCACCAGGGATCACGGAGGCAATGTGGATGCGGATTGAGAGGCCCCAGGTCACCATGATCTAACGCTTGCTCCGCAGCAAGCCCTCCGTTCCACATGACATTATACGAGCTGAGCCTGGCACACCACCGATGCTAGTGGAGGCCCTCTTTTAGCTGGTGACTTTTATTCTGAGAGTCAGAGAGCTCCCCACCAGCAGACTCACCAGGCTTGCATTTGAGACCTCTAAACATTTGGCAGAGACTGGGCATGAGAGAGTATGGTATGCACAGACCTACCGATGGTTAGCAGACCATGGCATGAGCATTACAGATCTCCCCCCTTTTCAGTATGACCTCTCTTCCCCCTACATTACCCTCTCTTGTTCGGAGAGGAACAGGATCATCCGTCATGACCTACTACAGATACATGTCAGGGAGACATGGATAGCACCACGGGAGCCTCTTCCCACAAAGAGGCAACACTACAGAGAGCACTTCCTGACTGTGACAGCGGATGGTTTCATTCAGAGACCACGATACATGGATACATACATGGCACCAGCAGAGAGAGTGGCCGTTGGGCAGCTCAGAGTATCATCACACCAGCTCGAGATTGAGGTTGGGCGTGCGACACATACCCCCAGGGATGAGAGATTATGCAGGATATGCCGAGAGGAGGTGGAGGACGAGGAGCACTACACATGCAGATGCCAGGCATATGAGGACATCAGAGACCACTACCCACAGCTCTTCAGGGGGCCCAGAGAGATCAGGGCTTTATTGGACACGGAGGACCAGCACCCTCTAGGACGTTTCCTAGTAGAGCTCCAGCGCCGCCATGCATCACTTCTCCAGCAGCAGATAGAGATACACCTGACCCCCCAGACTTATATTACGGATTTTTTCAGACCCACAACCACCCGAGGACCCAAATCGATGCGGGGTATCACATTACAGAGAGCAGAGGAGCTTAGACGACAACGTCGACGACCGAGACCCCAGCTATTATCCACTCCTTTTGTACTCTGTTTTGTACTCACACTTTATTTTCCTTGTGGGATCACAGTGGATTGGATCATACTGATGTATATGTTCTGTCTCATAGGCCGATTTTGGCCTCTAATAGACGTTAAAAAGTCTCTCTCTCTCTCTCTCTCTCTCTCTCTCTCTCTCTCTCTCTCTCTCTCTCTCTCTCTCTCTCTCTCTCTCTCTCTCTCTCTCTCTCTCTCTCTCTCTCTCTCTCTCTCTCTCTCTCTCTCTCTCTCTCTCTCTCTCTCTCTCTCTCTCTCTCTCTCTCTCTCTCTCTCTCTCTCTCTCTCTCTCTCTCTCTCTCTCTCTCTCCCCCTCCCACCACCTAGTTGGGCAGCTCCGAGTTTCATCACATCAGCTCGAGATTGAGAGGGGTCGGTCCAGGGGAGTCCCCCGTGAGGAGAGGTGGTGCCCAATATGCCAGACAGAGGTAGAGAGTGAGGAGCATTTTGTTATCAGATGTCCAGCATACTTAGACCTACGAGCACAGTTCCAGATCGAGGAGTCATTCCAGCTGTGCATGACTATGGGAGACCAGAGACGCTTGGGACGCTTTCTCACGGCAGCATACGAGAGGCGAGAGCGGTCACTACAGCCCATACATCAGCCACGGGTGAGTACCCAGAAGACCATTACGCAGTTCTTTCAACGAGTTGAGCTACATCAGAGAGGTCCATCTATAGGGCTCACGCTACACCAGGCAGCAGCACAGAGAGCACGGCGCCGACCACGCATGGGCGGATATCGTCGACCACGACTATATCCGGAGGATATCTCACGCATCAGGATTGCCTACGACCACATGATGGAGCATAGGCGTACCACCACCCCCTGGGTTGTCTTCCTTCAAGAGGCACTCAGACCACCACCGATGTACCACATACTACACCCACCTCCACCCATCACCAGTAGCTAGGGCGTTTTACTCACATTTTGGATCCCCCCATGTATTAGGTGGCCACTATCTGCAGAGTCAGAGCCACGTCTCCCCAGCCTTTTCCAGCCCTATATAGCTTTGTGTAGCGATATACTTTTTATTTCATTTTATCTTCTACACAGGGTTACTACACTTGTACATGGTTTTTGTCTCATAGGCCAAGTTTGGCCTCCAGAAGACGTTAATATGACTTTCTTTCTTTCTTTCTCTCTCTCTCTCTCTCTCTCTCTCTCTCTCTCTCTCTCTCTCTCTCTCTCTCTCTCTCTCTCTCTCTCTCTCTCTCTCTCTCTCTCTCTCTCTCTCTCTCTCTCTCTCTCTCTCTCTCTCTCTCTCTCTCTCTCTCTCTCTCTCTCTCTCTCTCTCTCTCTCCCCCCCCCCCCCTCCCCTCTCCCCCCCCCCCAAAATGGCTCCCAAGTTGGAGGAACAACTGGCCACTTTAGAGCATACCCTCCGTCGCCTCCGAGAGTTGATAGGGAAACATAAGAAAAAAGGGGATTCTAGGCTGAACAGGGTTACCCATAGAGTCGTCACCCTCGAAGCCAAGGTAATAGCCTTGGAGAAGGAGAACTAGTCCCTCCGGGAGGAACTTCTTGCTATTTGCAAGCAGCAGCCAAGAGATCATGAGGAATTGCACACTGGACTTACTAATATGAGGGCAAAACTAGACAGCATACATGAGGAGGGGGAGATCGCCCCACAACTAGAGGACATCCGGGTGACAATCAAGAAAGAGTGCATAGAGGTGGTTCAGAGCGAGCTTGAGACCAAAAAGGATGGATGGGTCGAGATTGTCAAAAAAAACCTTCGACGGGAGGCGAAGAAAAACAACCAGCATGAGGAGATCCACATAGTACACACCACCATTGAGGAGGAGTGGATGCGACAGGCTCGCAGGCTCGATGTCCGAGTCTCCAGCCTCACAGAGACAGAGGGATCACCAGAGCAGGATGGGCTTCGCTTGTGCACACTACTTGGATACCGCGCGGACGAGCCTCTCCCTTTCACCAGAGCCTAGAGAGAGGGGCGGGACACCACACGGTGCAGAGCACTTATCCTTCAGTTCTCAGATGAGACTGGGAGGAGAGATTTCCTCATACGATCGGCGATACTATGCACTACACCGGGCAGCCCAATCTATTTGGATGATGACCTCACACGGATGCAACTAGAGCACAGACGGGCATGCATGCCACGTGTCCTCCAGGCCCAACGTGAGGGACATCGTGCCCTATACAGAGACGGTCATGTCATCATCAACGGACGACCCATTGACTAGGGATTTGCAGCTTATGAGACAGCACAGCAAGAGGTGAGCATTGCAATTTGGAATTGCAATGGATCTTTGTGGGCACATCCATAGAGAGTGAGGAGCACCTCGTTATCAGATGCCCGGCATTCTCGGACCTACGAGCACAGTTCCAAATAGAGGAGTCACTCTCCCACCTAGTACAGTACGACTCGCAAGCTCCCACCTATTTGCTCTCCCACCAAGAGAGAAATAGGATCATCCGTCAGGAGATATGGCATACATACATACAGAGGACATGGATCAGCCCGGAGAGGACATTGACACCGAAAATGCTTCACTACCATGAGAATTTTCTACGGATTTCAAACCAAGGCTTCATTGAGACTCCACGCTACATGCAGACATACCTACCATACCACCTTCGAGTCATCTTTGAGCAGCTTCAAGTTTCATCACCTAAGCTCGAGATCGAGAGGGGTCGGGCTAGAGGAGTCCCTCGAGACGAGAGGTGGTGCCCAGTATGCCATACACAGATAGAGAGTGAGGAGCACCTCGTTATCAGATGCCCGGCATACTCGGACCTACGAGCTCAGTTCCAGATAGAGGAGTCACTCCAATTGTGCATGACCACTGCAGACCAGCGGAGGATGGGCGTTTCCTCATGGCTAAATATGAGAGACGAGATCAGATGCTAGAGCCTACACACCAGACACGGGTGAGTACCCAGCAGACTATTACTCAGTATTTTGAGTGCGTTGGTCCACATCGGACGGACCCGCCTCCTAGAGGCATAGGGCTCACGCTCCAGAAGCAACGGCACAGAGAGTGCGACGCCGACCACATTTGGTTGGGTACCGACAACCACGACTCCACTGGGAGGATATCTCATGTATAAGGATAGCCCACGACTACATGATGGAGCACAGGCGCATTATCGCCACCACTTGGACAGGCTTCCTCCAAGAGGCACTCCTACCACCGCCGATGTACCACATACTCCACCCACCTCCACCCACATTCACTCCCTCATGGGTCCCCCTTGTATCAGGTGGTCATTATCTGCTGAGCCAGAGCCACTCTCCCCCCACGCACCATTATTTTACTCCCATTACCTCCTCATTACCAAGTACACCATCTTTGGCTGTTTTCCGCCTACACAGTTTTGTGTAGCGAGTATTTTTTTCCTTTCCATTGCTACAAAGAGATTACCACAGTTGTATATGATTGTCTCATAGGCCAAGTTTGGCCTTTGGAAGACGTTAATATACCTTTCTTTCTTTCTTTCTTTCTCCACACAATCCCCAAGGAGAGACTCTTCAGATGCCTACTCGACATGGGGCTCTAGAGGAGATGATATGGGGGATCTACACCCTATATGAGAGAGCATCAGGTAGAGTAAGATGTCCAGGCGGCCTATCAGATTCACTTGCTAGCACCATCGGGGTGAAGGGTGCCCTCTCTCACCCACATTTTTTGGGCTATACATTGATGAGATAGTGGACTTCATACAGCCACAGGGAGGAGATGGCATTGAGGTACGAGGGACCATGGTCCATATTCTTTTATATGCTGATGATATTGTCTTGGTTTCAGAGTTTGCAAAGGGTCTAAAGCATTATTTACACGGTCCAGACGACTTCTGCACACATAGAGTGAATCTTGGTAAAACCAAGGTTCTGATCTTTCATACATCAAATGAGGAGGCAGAGTTCTTTCGTAGCAGTAGGTGGATCCATCGAGGTAGTGAGCTCATATGTATATCTGGGCGTGACGTTCACAGCAACCTCCGGGCCTTTCTCCATGTCTCAAGCAGCTCGAGATCGCATCACACTAGGATATGCAGCATAATGCATTAGCTTTGATGGAGAGAGTGTGCCACCTGGCCTACTTTCAGGAGCCCCGCATGAAGGGCTAGCTCTTCGACACTTTGGTCACCCCAGCACTTATGTATGGAGCCGCCATATGGGGGCAAGGTTATCAACATCAGCATGGACAGCAGTGGAGAGACCACAAGTTCTCATGATTGCCAGACTCATCCGTAGCAAACCCTTGGTACCCCTGATATCGTAAGGGCAAAGCTTGCTGCACCACCGATGCTAGTAGAGGTACTCTTCAAACAGTATGCTTATTACACAGGATCGAGGGCATGGATAGAAAGCGCATCACTTGTAGAGCTTTCCAGGCATCACGAGACATGGCATTAGCGGGGGACAAATCCTCATGGTATGCACAGACACGAGATTGGCTGGCTGGCTGGCCCATCATGGACTTGACATAGACAGACTACCACTAGTACGTTATGACTCCCACGCCCACACCTACTCCCTCTCCCACCAGGAGAGGAATAGGATCATTCATCAAGAGATATGGCATACATACATACAGAGGACATGGGTCAGCCCGAGAGATCCATTGCCATCGAAAATGCTCTATTATCGTGAGCATTTCCTAGAGATCTCAAATCAGGGCTTCATTGAGATCCCACATTACATGGAGACATACCTACCACACCATGTTCGTGTCATCATTGGGCATCTTCAAGTTTCATCACACCAGCTCGAGATCGAGAGAGGTCGGGCCAAAGGAGTCCCCCGAGAGGAGAGGTGGTGCCCAGTTTGCCATACAGAGACAGAGAATGAGGAGCACTTGATTACGAGATGTCCAGCATACTTAGACCTATGAGCATAGTTCCCGATTGAGGAGTCACTCCGGTTGTGCATGACCATAGGAAACCAGCGGAGGGTGGGTCGCGACTCGCTACATCACAGCAACATATGAGAGATGAGAGCAGATGTTACAGCGCACACGTTAGACACAGGCGGGTACCCAACACACTATTACTCAGTTCTTTTGGCAACTTGAGCCACAGAGGCATATGGCTCACGCTCGAGAAGGCAGCGACACAGAGAGTGCGACGAGATCATGAACGACTGGGTACCGATGACCACGACTGTATCATGAGGATATCTCTTGCATCAGGATAGCCCACGACCACATGATGGAGCATCGGTGCACCACCACCACTTGGGTCTCCCTCTTAGAGGAGATGTTGAGTCCACCGCCGATTACCATATACTCTACCCTCCTCCACCCATCTGTACCAGTCAAGGTATACATATTCACTCCCACATATGTCCCCATGTAGTAGGTGGCCATTATCTGCAGAGTCAGAGCCACAATCCCACCACGCACCACTACTTTATCTCCACTACTCCATCATTGCTAGGTACACCATCATCTTGTTGTTTTCAGCCTACATAGTTCTTTTATGTAGTGAGTACTTTTGTTTTCATCGATACACAGAAACTTGTACATGGTTTTGTCTCATAGGCAAAGTTTGGCCTTTTGGTAGACGTTAATATCCCTCCCTCCCTCTCTCTCTCTCTCTCTCTCTCTCTCTCTCTCTCTCTCTCTCTCTCTCTCTCTCTCTCTCTCTCTCTCTCTCTCTCTCTCTCTCTCTCTCTCTCTCTCTCTCTCTCTCTCTCTCTCTCTCTCTCTCTCTCTCTCTCTCTCTCTCTCTCTCTCTCTCTCTCTCTCTCTCTCTCTCTCTCTCTCTCTCTCTCTCTCTCTATATATATATATATATATATATATATATATATATATATATATATATATATATATATATATATATATATATATATATATATGTGTGTGTGTGTCTGTGTGTGTGTGTATGTGTGTGTGTGTGTGTGTGCATGCACGCGCGTGTAGCATAAGAACCCAGGTAGATACAAGTATACACACTAGGAGAGCACACAATGCAGAGGATATATAGATCAAAAATAGTAATGACTCCAATTAACTACTAGTGTTACAAGAGAATGCATGTACAAGAGAAAATAAAAGAAGCAAAAACATTAACACACACAACTCATACTAGCCAAAGAGAGCTATCCAAGAGTGTTGATGAAGAGGCTCAGGAAAAGAGGCTGCCAACAACTCCAAAAGCTTCTCCAACCTCAAGTGTGCAAAAGAAGATAAGCACACATATCTATAAT
This sequence comes from Ceratopteris richardii, assembly GCA_020310875.1. Taxonomy (NCBI): domain Eukaryota; kingdom Viridiplantae; phylum Streptophyta; class Polypodiopsida; order Polypodiales; family Pteridaceae; genus Ceratopteris; species Ceratopteris richardii. The sequence goes on from CM035406.1 coordinate 174,140,342, forward strand.
AACTTCTACAAAACTCCAAGCTGTCATACCAAAACTCCAAGCTTGAGAGCACTCCAAATAATTGAGTATGTGATGCTTTATGTGTCCCCAATGTCTTTTTGTATAGGCATGAAGCCTAAGCAAAAATACTTGTATCTATCTGAGTTCTTATGCAAATTTGGTATCAAAGTTAAGTTTATGCTAGGTACAAGTCAACACACTTTGACTTTGGACAAAGCGCAAGAGATTGGTCAATTTGAAGTTCTCAATCCCCTTTTTTCCTCTCTCCCACTTCCTTTTACACTGTTTGACTTCTTCCAAGGCTGATTGACTCTGGTCAACACTGGTGAAACCTGGTCATATCTGCCAAAAAAGTCAAACCTACAAAACAGAGGTCCACATCGAAGAGACCACAAGGTGGGGCAGAAAAGGAATTGCACATCTCTCATTTGGTAAGATTAGGAACCGTATTCGTCCTCAAGTTGCGTGCTAATCCTTAGCAAAATAGGGGAATTCATCAAGAGTTTGATAGCTGGACATTGATATCAGAGCCGAGAAATGTCTTCGAACGGCAACTACAGGACATAGAGGCACTCACACACGAGCAAGGCACAGAGAGGCGCCCATGTGCCCATAGCCTCTTCTCTCCCTCCTCTCCCTCTCTTGGATGTCGCTAATGATCTTGGATTTCTTATGATATAGGCACAAAAATCTATCTGCAACCCATATGTGGGATATGTAACATGCACGCGAGCTGCTTGGGTTGAGGAGGCGGCACATGGAAGTACAAACTTTCCATTTAAGCTTGTAAAAGGGAGGTAACGAAAGTAATTTTTTTTCCAAGTTTTCAACATTATTTTGAAGAGTTGTTCCTCCACAAGGACCAAAGAAGTTACGCACGCATGCTATTTGGAGTATGTATTTTGAAGTATCATTATCAAACGTAGAATTATGTATCATCTTCTCCTCTTTTGAAAGCTTCAGAGTGACCCCCTTGGCAAGATTCATCTCTACTACATCCACTCCAGCCCACCTCTACTCCCCCAACTTCAACAAGGTGTTACTCTTCGATCAAAATGTCGGATTGCCGTAATTTTTGTTGGAGCTTGAAGACTATCTTATAAGATTTCTGGCAACACCAAGAACACAAGCTTTGGACACTTTGTTTCAAGTCAAAGATTCTCTGTTGATTTTAGGTACACCTTTCGAAGCCTTGTTTGAGCAATCTAGAAGTCCAAATTTACTTTTTTCACTTGAAAATACATCGTCAAAGCAAGTTCTAGGTGCTTGATATCGTCCCTTTGACTGGCAAGGATTGTCGAGGACTGGCGACGATCCAAATTTTCTCATAATTCACTTATTTTCTGGCAATTTTGAAGACTTTATGGTGTTTTGATGCTTTTCAAAGCTTCTTTAAGCCAACTAGACATTTCGAATTCAATTTTAAGATCCGAGGCTGAAAGCTTGGACGACCATTTCAACCTTGCATGCAAAGCTTTGGAGTTCATTAGGGAAGTGTTATTGACTTATTTCTTTTATTTTGGGTACTTGATTTGCTTCCTTCTGTTTCATTTTCAATTAGTATTGTTCAATATGAAAACACAAGCTAAGAAAACTCAAGACAAATCATTAGAGAATCCAAAATATAGAAGAACAAAAAAACCTAGAAAAACGAAAAAAAAAACTCGAGAACTAGAAATGCAAGAGGTTGAAGAAGAGGTAGATTTGTATGATGAGTTTATTACTCATTCTCAACATCATGACTTACTTGATAGAACAATTACGTTAGAGTCCATCTTAAGGAGTATGACCTCCACCTTGGAATAACTCAAAACCCAATTCATCACTCTAGAGACTACTATTACCTCTTTAGTCACCAAACAAGAACATGAAACAGAAGTTTCTCATGAAACTTCTGTTATCGTTAGGAAAGAAACTAGACATGCTACACCTCTTAAAATTTTGAAAGAAAAGAATCCTAGGGATATACCTTTGCTAAAAGACCTAAAGCCATCCACATTCATGGGGATGATAGAGACAAGAATAAGGATGCAGTCTACACTTCTTTACAAATATGGACGGACTTACATCAATTGAAAAGAACCCCACAGGAGTATCGAGTGCTCGAGGTGAGTCTTTCCCTTGAACCACGTGCATATAAATAGTGGATGAGCCTTAAAGAAGCAAAAGCTATTCCTACATATTGGACTCAGTTTGAAGCTCTTTTGCTAAAAGAGTTTTTACCTGAGAATGAAGAAGAGCATAGTTGGGATGAATGGTTCATGCTATGTTCGATACAAGGACTTGGACCGATCCCACTCAGAAGTTGGGATTCAAACTGCTATTTACAAAGACCATCTTCTTCACATGGATTGCTTTGTAATTAGGCCCCACTATATGAATACACGCTTATCATATGAGGTACAATCTGCCAATGATTAATTCTATACATCCTCACACCAGCTTAAGATTGAGACTAGTAAATATAGTGGAATTCCAATTCAAGAGGGGAATGCCAGGTACTGAGACATGACATGAAGAGCCAGAGATAGAGCTTCAACACATATGCCAATGCCCAGCATATTATGAGATATGGGGACATTTTATTTGCTTGTTTTGAACTGCTTCGGGCCACTTTTCACAATTATGGTATACTAGTATCAAAGATGCTTAGGTTCATTCTTGCTTGAGTTAAGGAGACATAAAGATAGCCTGCTGAGAAGATCAGAAACACAAACTTGGAGGCAGGTTGGACCATCCTACAAACCTAGGAATGATTATCTAAAATTGATACATAGATGAATCATGATAGCTAGTATGTATGTATAACACACACACACACGCACACACACACACACACATATACATGCATACATACATACATACATACATACATACATACATACATACATACATACATACATACATACATACATACATACATACATACATACATACATACATACATACATACATACATACATACATACATACATACATACATACATATATATATATATATATATATATATATATATATATATATATATATATATATATATAATATATATAAACGTACCTTAAACCTTACCTCAGGGGTAAGATTAGGTTCACGTACCTTACCCCTACCGAACCTTATGAAGCTAACCACCTTGATTCATAGTATGAAAGCAAAAAGGGCCTAGACTCAATACAAATCAATTTGAGAAGGCCAAAAAGAAACACTTATGTCTTAGGTGTTTCTACTAACCACTCTCAGTGGAATTGCCTAGTATGGAAGGGGAAAGATAAAAAGCAAGGACCAGGGAATATAATGGCCTTAAACAAAGGCAAAAAAAGTAGTCCACCTTGTGGAGACATTTCCAATATATGGTCTCTCTAGCTACAAGGAAGTGGAGGTGACACATGAAGATTTAGGACATACTTGTTGTTTAACGTTGTCATTGTGATTAGAGCAGTTCAAACCACATGATCTAGTTAAACTTCATGGTAATGTATACGCGACTAGGGTGCAAGTCATGATCGATTACTCCGCTACACATAATTTCATTAATTATGCTCTGATCAAGAAATTAAAATTCCCCAACAACATAATGCACATAAATACGTTGTATCTATGGTGCAAGGTGAGGATAAGAGAATATGGGATACTATGGTATCCAATTTGGAAGTTCAGATATAAAGATTCACAGATCACTTAGATTTCCAAATTATGAACATGGATAGGACAGATATGGTATTGGGCAAAGAATGGCTTTGGGAATTAAGGGATACACCTAAAAGAAGTTACCAGAACAATACTATTGAATGTGTTAGGGATGGAAATACATGTTGTATTCAAGGTGAAAGAGATGTACCCAATACACCTCTTATATCATGCATTAAGTTAGATGTGTTATTTGATTCACACGATGTACAAGATGTTCATGCACTATTTGGTTTAGATACTCATCAGTCTTTTCATGATAATGACATTTCACATGTATCTTCGTTTGATTATAATGTAACTATGGATAGGACATTCTATATAAAGGTTTTAAAGAGTTAATGTTTGAATATAAAGATATATTTCCACTTGATTTACCAAAAGGATTACCACCTTCTAGAGGAGACGTTGACCATGCCATTGACTCAGTTGTTGACACAAAACCTATTTGTAAACCTCCTTATAGACTTAGTGTAGCTCAGCATCATGAAGTAGAAAATCATATTCAGCATTATTTAGCTAAAGGATTTATTAGGCCTAGTAATTCACCATGGGTATCACCAATGCTCTTAGTAAAAAAGAAGCATGACTCTATGGGACTATGTATTAATTATAGGGCATTAAATAAGGTAATTATTAAAAATAGATTTCCAATGCCTAGATTGGATGATCATTTTGATGAGTTGCATCAAGCTCAGTATTTAACTAAGCTTGATTTACGATCAAGGTATCACCACATTAGGATATAAGCAGTTGATGTATCAGAAGTCACAAGAAGAACATTTGTAACACGCATAGACATAGTACGAATGAGAGAAATAATTCGTGAAAATTAATTCCAGAATTATTCGTTTAATTCGTATCATATGTTCAGACCAAAAATAAAATTCGAGAATTTTATCCATTTGGAGAGAATTTTATTCTTTTACATAAAATTCGGGAATTTTTATCCATCTGGAGAGAATTTTTTTTTTTTTTTACATATAGAGTATATGTATATCTCAATCCCATGTAAGATTCATCTATGTCAACCGAATGTATGAGATTCGCCCAATGCAAATTAATTCACAATGAAGATTAAACGAATTTTATTACTTACAAAAAATTTGCGAATTATTACACTATGCTTGCAAATTGTCTTCCAAGTGTTAAGAGAAAATTCACTCTTTCCCAAAGAAACGAAGTGTGAATTATTCAAACATGAGGTTAGATATATTGGACATATCATCTCCAAACATGGAATCGAGATGGATTCTGAAAAGGTGAGTTATTATGGAATGGCCACATCCTAGTGTTAGGGGAGCACTAGATTGTGCTCTCTGACTACACTAGACAAGATTTCGGAAATATATTTTTGATTACAAAATCACCCACATAGGGGAAATAATACAAGGATACGTAACTGATACAAGACGTCCCACAACCCGGGACTGATAGGTATGGATAACTTGGCTAGAGATGATACAGGAGATCCCACAACCCGGGATGGTAGGTATGAAACAGATATTTGGATTATAAGAAATCCCTTCACGGAGATGAACTAGATACAAGAAATAACCCGACAAGATCTCGTACTATGAGATTACAAGATGACAAGACAGGATGTCCAAGAACTAGACTAGAAAAGACTGGAACAAGGAACAAGACAAGAACTAGAACTGGAACTCGAAGAGCACTTGGTGGTCACGAATCCTTGAGCTCCCAAGACTAGCATTGGCAAGAATGAGAATGAATGTGACCGACCCCTCCTTATATAGGTTTTCGAGGGCAGTTACGAGTTGATGATGTCATCAACTGGAAACAAGACCTATGGGTGTCAGAATTCAGCAAATAGACAATCGATCTTGGGGTTTTGGCATGTTCTAGATGCAATGGAAGCATTGGTTTCCCCAAAATCTGATCCAATCATAAGATATAGAAAGTGACATTGAATCTGAGGTTCAGGATGGTTTTCTTTGTGTCCATGACATCACCTCCCCCTGAAGCAACGAGTTCCACGAGGAGCGATTATGTGACTGTGAGATCTTCTAGAACTTGAATCTTCATAGCTCTTGGTCTTTGTAGAGTTCTTGATATGTGGTACTAGAACATGATGATGATGGATATCCATGATGAAACTGGAAAGGGTTTGTAGTATATCTAGGTGTAGAATCAAGGCCATGATTCTCATGATGGGTAGTACTCTTCTTTTGATTCTGATGATGATCCTTCTGATGTGGGATGGTGATTGTAGAAGTCCTAATTCCAACTTGCTTCTTCTTCTTAGGACATTTGAATACCATATGATCATGATCTCCACAATAAAAGCATAATCCATTGTCTTTCCGATGTTTTCTTTCCTTTTGTGTAAGTCGACTGAACTTAAGGATCAAATTTCTCAGGCATGCTCACTTTTGGACTTTTTTTCATATTGGTTGTCATTGGGGTACATGGTAGATTTGGTTCGCGAACCAAATCCCACATAAGGTTCTTCCGGTTCTTTCCATTCGGTTTGAGTAAGGTTCTTAAGGTTCTTGCCTATTAAGGTTCAAGTCATTATTTAAAAAATTGTACATAGTGATTTTCGAAAACTCAAATATACATGTATTATATTCATCCAGGTCCTCTTATGCCTTCATGTTTCCAAATGTACATGTATTATAAATAAATTAATATACGTTTTCATATTTATATGTTTGTATATCATTTTGATGGTCGAACCTTACGAACCTTATCTTTGAGGTAAGGTTCTTCCCTCGAACCTGGTTCGAACCGAACCTTGCGTACCTTACGAACCTTACCACCTTGTTGGGGTACATGAAGGAGATTGATTTACAATGATCAACTCTTGAATTCGCCTTTGAAGTTCTGTAATTACATCTTGAATATTTTGTTGTTGAATCCTTTCTTGGTTTTCTCATATCTCTTGGACTTGTTGTTGAATGACTTTAAGTGCAGAAAAAATTTCTTCTCGAATAATCTCCATGGTGCCTGGTCTTGATGAAGGTAGTCTTGCCAAAATGTCAAGGGAGCACTAGATTGTGCTCTCTGACTACACTAGACAAGATTTCGGAAATATACTTTTGATTACAAGATCACCCACGTAGGGGAAATAATACAAGGATACGTAACCGATACAAGAGGTTCCACAACTCGGGACTGATAGGTATGGATAACTCAGCTAGAGATGATACAGGAGATCCCACAACCCGGGATGGTAGGTATGAAACAGATATCTGGATTATAAGAAATCCCTTCATGGAGATGAACTAGATACAAGAAATAACCCGACAAGATCTCGTACTATGAGATTACAAGAGGACAAGACAGGATGTCCAAGAACTAGACTAGAAAAGACTGGAACAAGGAACAAGACAAGAACTAGAACTGGAACTTGAAGAGCACTTACTTGGTGGTCACGAATCCTTGAGCTCCCAAGACTGGCATTGGCAAGACTGAGAATGAATGTGACCAACCCCTCCTTATATAGGTTTTCAAGGGTGGTTACGAGTTGATGATGTCATCAATGATATCATCAACCGGAAACAAGACCTCCGGGTGTCACAATTCAACAAATAGATAGTCGATCTTGGGGTTTTGGCATGTTCCGGATGCAATGGAAGCATTGGTTTCCCAAAGTCTGATCCAATCATGAGATATAGAAAGTGACATGGAATCTGAGGTTCAGGATGGTTTTCTTTGTGTCCATGACACTTAGAGACTTGGAAGAATTGTAGATCTTTCTTGGTTTATCCGGGTTCTATCAAAGATTCATCAAGAATTATGCCAAGAATATTGTTGCGATGACGCAACAACTTAACGGGAAAGGGAAAGCCTTTCATTTGGGAGATGAACAAAAGCAAAGTATGGAGAAGTTAAAAGTAGCAATAGCTACCACTCCACTTTTACAGATAGCACATTTGTGGCTGAGACTGACGCAAGTGATTTCGCTATAGGAGCCGTTTTAGTTCAGAATGGCCAACCAGTAGCATTCGAGAGCAAGAAACTAGAACTAGCTCAGAAAAATTACTCCGTCTATGAGGAGTTCTGTCATGGTCCATGCTTTGAAGAAGTGGCATCATTATTTGTATGGTGCTAAGCTTATGATAGTGTTTGATCAAGAGAGCATTAAGTGGCTTTCTAATCAAACCGACCTTAAAGGTCGTAAGGCCCATTCAACAGAGACCCTTCAAGAATTTGACTATGAGCTTAGGTATAGGAAGGGAAAATTAAATGTAGTGGAAGATTCACTTAGTCGCATGCATATGCTCAATGGACTGAGTTTTACTCAGAGCACTTAGTGAGCTACTCGAGCCTATTAGAGGGAAATATAGGTTTGGTCCTACATATACTGAGATTTGGGAAACCATAGAGAAAGGGGATCTTGATACACGGGTTTCCAATGAGAATGGAGTATCGACAAGTGCTCAAGAAGGATTCAAGTGGAAGAATTACAATATCCATGACAAATATTTGATGTATAAAGGTAAGGTGTGTGTCCCTAGAGATGTTGAGATGAGACGGCACATATTATATGAGTGTCATAACACACCTAGTGCGGAACACCCAGTAGTTAACAAGACTTATGATTTTGTTAAGAGGCAGTTTTACTGGCCTAGACTTCATAAGGACATCCTAGATTATGTGCTTAAAAGCACTAAATGCCATGTCAATAAAGCTAAAAGATTAAGGATAGTAGGTATACTTCACCCATTGGATGAGAGTATCTCCATGGATTTTGTAACAAGATTACCTAAGACAGTGAGAGGGCACAACTCACTCTGGGTAATTGTGGATAGGTTAACCAAAATGGCTAGGTTTATTATGACACATAGTATAGTGAAAACACATGAGTTGGCTAGATTATTTGTTGAAAACCTATATCGGTTATATGGCCTTCCATTAGCCATTGTTTCAGATCAAGATAGAAAATTTACTAGTCACTTTTGGAGAGCAGTCTTCAAGAGATTGGATACAAACTTAACATGAGTTCAGCCGAGCATCCACATACGGATGGGCATGCAGAGAGGGTTAACCAAATCCTAGAAGATATGCTTTGAGCATATATGAATGAAAGGAAAACTGATTGGAAGAGTGCTTACCTATAGTAGAGTTTGCATATAACAATGCCAAGCACCCTTCCATTGGGCATGGACCATTTATGCTCATGTATGAATTTCAGCCATGAGCATGAAAAGGTCCAATCTGCGAAAGCCTTCTTGGAAGAGATGAAAGATATGCTTAGTTTGCTAAGGACAGCATTAGGAAAGCTCAAGACAACGCTACAACCTATGCTCATCCTCAAAGGAGAGAAATCAACTTTGAGATAGGAGAGCAATTATATCTTAGAGTTCCCTCTAGGTCTGAAACCATCAAGACGGGACCTTGTCCAAAACTATCTCCTAGGTATTGTGGACCATTCCCAATAATGAAGAAAATACGAAGGATTGCTTACCAACTCCCCAACTTCCAAAGAGTAGTCGGATGTCCATCCAGTGTTCCATGTTAGCCAGCTTAAGAAGAGGTTGGGTTAATCTGAAAATCTCATTCCAGATAATGAGGTAGTAGACCTATTTTTGTCCTATCTATTCCACAAGAGCTTAAGTGCATACTACGTACTCGAGAGAAACGCACGAGGGGTCACTATATAAAGAGTACTTAGTAAAGTGGAAAGATAATTCAAAAGATAGTGCTACTTAAGAGTGGCTAAGTACCCTTCAGAGATAGTTTCCCACCTTTATGAAGACCTCACAAGAGTCTTCTTAAGGGAAAGGATACAAGGAAACATTACAGAAAGATGACCATGTACATCAGGTACATTGGGTTCACTGGAAGTGGTCACCAGTTATTATCTCTTTCTGATTTATGCCTTCCAAACATCATTTTTTAGGTCAAAAATGAACTTACAGGGAAAGAAATGTTATGTGAGAAGGGGTAGGAATCACCTCTTATTCTAGTATGGAATGTGAGGCCATTTGGCACTCATGCAAAATAGCCAATATTGAGTGGTTGCATGTGGAGAGAGAGGGCTAATTCACGACAGCATAGGGGGAGAGTTTGACAACTTGACACTACTAGTACACAAGATTCATAAAAGAAGCATAAGTGGGATGCTCAGGTTGCACAAGCCCTTACAATTATACCTTTATTGATGAAGAGATCTATTATACCACATTTGCATCCATGCACAACCTTTGGAGAAGCTTGGAATAGACTCGAGGATTTCTTCTATTCATCCAATATTGCTAGAAAGCAATACTTGAAGAGACAATCACACCAAAAAAAAAATAATAATAAAGGAAGTTCGGCCTTGGCCAATCACACAAAATTTTGGATGAAGATACAATAACACAATTGATGTCCACGTCCTGTAGGACAGTTGGTTGAGCTTTGGCCTCTTGAGGCGGAGGTCCAGGGTTCAAGTCCCAGGCTGGACATGTTATGGCTTAGGCCAGTTAAACCCAGTTGTAACCATGTCTCATTCAGTTGTAACCTTGTCTAACCCCTGCTTTGTGGGATACGGGGGGTCCCGCGGGTACTATGCCCATTCATTTGTACAGTTGCAATTTCAAAGTTAAAGTCCGGGGGAGTAGGCTTCGGCTGAACCTCCATTTAAAAAAAAAAAAATAACACAATTGATCAATATTAATGTAGTCCTTGATCATGAAGAACTTGTGATCATAACTCTTAGCTCACTACCTAAGTCCTACAAGACCTTCCTTACAACATTTTCCATAATTGACACTGCTATGACTTTTAGGAAATTGCAAAATTTGTTGCTACATTAAAAAAATAAATAAATAAAATAAAAAATTTTAAAAAATCTAAGATTCATATAGAATCTAGATCTACAAGAGTTTATGCATGACTTAGCCCTTACTACTAAAAATAAAGGGAAATGTAGTAAGGGAAGGACAAAGGAAACAATAAGAGTAATTCCTCAAATTCTAGTTCTAGCTCCAAGAGTAGTAGCCCTAAGTCTAGTCAAGAGTCTAAGGAATCAAAGAGCTCTACTTTTGATTTCTTTTTTTATTAGGAAAGGTAAGTATTTCTATTGCAAGAAACTTGGTCACTACATTGAGTGTAAAGCAAGAATTGCTAAGATGAAGAGAGATTCGGATAATGCAGTAGATGATGAAGAGTATAATCATAGTGATTATGAGAATAAGTATTAGGATGCCAATATGATAAGTGCATGTGAACAGGACTTTGTCATTACCACAATATATATACCTTAATGAATCCAGGCGAACCCCGAATTCAACCATTGAAATGAAGAAGCGGCTAATTTCATCTCTTTATCTAAATATATGGCTATTGGATAGTAGTGCCTCGAAGCACATCACTCCAAAAAAGAACTTGTTCTCTAATATGACTTTGTTTGATTAAAAATAAACTAGTCAAATGTGCAAATAATAACTCTCTTCCTGTAAAGGCATAGGCACTAACCCATTAGAGACAACATTTGGTACTAAACACCTACTTCATGATGTTTTACATGTGCTTGAGATTGCTAAAAATTATTGAAAATGAACCTTCCACAAGATTGTCATTCATAGATACACATTTTTCAAAGGCTAGTCAATCGAAGATCAACTTTGGTCAAAATATGCAAAAAATTTTCATCACATATTTGGAAAGTACTACTCAAGAGCTATCCAATGATATGTCTCATACATCAAATTTGGAGCAAAATTCCTAGGTCAAAGGGAAAACCTTAATTTTTGGTCAAAAGTCAAACTGAGCTTTCAAAATCAAATCTGATATGCCACATGTCATAAACTAATAAATTACATCCTATAGATGAGTTATAATATGAAAAATAAATAAAAAATCGTAAAAAATCTCGCAAATCTGCAATTATGCGAAAATTACAAACGTATGACTTTTGGCTTTCTTTATAGATTTTTTGCATATGCTTTTGATGGCTACAAGAAATCTACATGAGAGCTACTTGACATCTTGTACAATAGCATCTCATAAGATCTTACACTAAGGGTTTTGGAGAGGCAGCTTTGTAAGTATTCCCTTGTGTTTTTTGTTGGAATTCGAGGTTTGCGGAAGCACAAAAAGCACAAGGAAGAAGAAAAAGCTTGAAGCACAACACAATATTGAATGTATTACCAAGTGAATGTACAAAGATAAGTGACCTATTAGGGTTATAGGTATATAAACCAAACAGGGAAAAACCTCCTAAAGAGGGAAAAAGTAACCCAAGAGTCCTAAGTGTCTTCACACATCACTACCAAAATATATCAACAAATTCCCCCTTAGAGTGATGCGGTGAACAAGGAGCTTGCACTCATGTATAAGGAACTGCCAAGCTATGTGGAACCAAATCAATCCACAAAAGGAAGTAAGCCCAAACCTTTGTGAAAAGCTTCAAACCTCTCCCTAGGAAGAGCCATTGTGAAAGTACTACAACATTATCTTGTGTGGGCACATAATCCAAACTAATCTCTCCAACAAAGAACCTCTCCCTGACAAAATGATAGTGCACCTCAATGAGCTTTGTGAACCATCTGAATTTTTCTTGATTTTATAGAACCATCTATTTGATATTACCTTCATTCTCTCTTCTTTTGGTACTAGCTCCCATGTATGGTTGTCCTCTAGAGCTTTGATCTCATCCTCCATTGCCTTTTGCCATTCCTTGCAAACCCTAACTTCTTCAAAACTTACAGGCTCTTTGTCTTTGATAACATGTGTCATGATTCATGAATACATAATGCCTTGCAATAAACAATCATATATGAGCTTTTTTATTAAATACACAATCCTTGAGGACATTCTGTACTTTCCTAATTAAAATGTCTTCCCTCTTCTTCTTTTTGCAATCTCTGGTGCGATCACTTCTTCAAGCCCTTCTTCATATCATCTTTGAATTGATGTTCTTTACCTTTGGTTTTGCTCATTTCTCATTAAGGCTTGCTAGATGAGCTTCTAAGCCTCCCCTTCCATGGTGTGTGACTTGTGGAAGCCTCTACGTTGCTTGGTTAACTTGATTGCTTTCTTGATGCCCATCTTCATGTCTTCTTTCTCCTTCTTCTATATCTTTGACTTGCGATTCAACTTTAAGTGCATACCATGACTTTAATTCATCAAACACAATATCTCTAGAAACTTTAAGCTCCTTTGTGATAGAGTTGTAGCACTTGTAGCCCTTTTGCTCATTGGAATAACCAATAAACATAAACTTTTCTTCCCTTGCATGTAGCTTTGTCCTTACCTCTTGTGGGACATGTGTGTAACAAACTCATCCAAACACTTTCAAGTGTAAGAGATCTGACTTTCTCCCACTCAAACCTTCCTCTACTGATAAATGATGAATCCCTAAAGTTGACATGTTCATAATGTATACAATAGTAGAAACATCATCTCCCCAAAAATATAGTGGTAAACATATCTCATTAAACATGCATCTAGCTTTCTCTGCAATTTGTATATTTTTTTTCTCTACCATCCCATTTTGTTGGGGTGTATAGCTGCAAGTATATTGTCTTTTGATGCCTTCAACCTATAAAATTCAATAAATTCATACGAGAAGTATTCCCCCTTTCCATATGACCTTAGAGTTACTATGTACCTCATTGTCTCCTTTTCAACTTGAGCTTTGAATAGTTCAAACATAGAACACATCTAATTTCAATACAAAATCCCACACTTTCCTTGTGTGATCAGCAATGAAGGTCACATAATACATGTTCCCTCTGAGGCTTGCCTCTTTGATAGGTCTCCAAACATCCATGTGTACCAACTCAAGTAGATTTGGTGCTATGTCCGTTGTAGTTTCTCCTTTTGAATGAAGCTCTTGTTTGCTTCCCAATTTGACAAAATGCACATACTGCATTTCATGAGCTTGACATAAAGTGAGGGAGCATGATATGAACATGTTATATTAAGGACTTTGAAGGAGGTGTGAACCTCCCTTTAAGTCATGGAAATGGGCTCACACATGAGTGCCATGTGGCACCCATGTGTAGAGCCAAGGATTATTTATATTAGTGGAAAGAGAGTAATTCAAGGATATAGTGCGTGGCTGGGCGGCAAAAAGGTCATCATAGTTCTCCGTGCGCGCGCTGAGCTCTGAGGGCCGGTTATCGTGACTGAGTAACGCAGAGTTTAAACCCCAAAACTAGGGGGTTCACAGGAGCATTCGACAGTTCGGTATCAGAGCCTAGTTGAGAAATTGGGCGAGACGGAGGTTCGCACCTCATTCGTGGGCACTTGGAAAAAGCGCTTATCTGTGGTGAGTGTGAAACTGGCCTTGGATGAAGGTGCATGGGCATTTGGGCACCCACAGAGGGTGGGATAGGTCCAAATTTGGTCCATGTGCTGGAGTTTGAGGTTTGTGGAAGCACTCATGCATGGAAAGTGGGTCCAAGAGATTCAGGAAGGTCCACAAGTGAGCATTGAGGACAATGCTCAGTCTAAGGGGGAAGGAATGTCACATAATCCTAGTAGGAGATGGTTGAACCATGCCTTAAGAGAGAGGATTAGGAAGTAATCCTCAACCATGGCTTTTGGGGCAAGTGGTTAGCCCATCGCTCTCCTAACCGGGAGGTCGTGAGTTCAATTCCCAACATTGGTATCAGCAGAACAGCACTTGGAACACTTGAGGAAAGTATTTCAAGTGCTGAGGGAAAATTCACTCTTTGCTAAGGAATCAAAGTGTGAATTTTTCAAGTCAAAGGTTGGATACCTTGGGCATAGTCTCCCAAGACAGAATCCAGATAGATCCTGAAAAAGTAAGGGCTATTATGGAATGGCCACATCCAAGGAACCTGGAAGAGCTGCAGATTTTCCTAGGTTTATCAGGCTTCTATCGAAGATTCATTAAGAACTATGCCAAGATTGCTGTCCCGATGACGGAACAGCTTAAAGGGAAAGGGAAAGCCTTTCATTGGGGAGACAAACAGAAGCAAAGTATGGAAAAGTTGAAAGTAGCAATTGCTACAGCTCCACTTTTACACATAGCAGATCCCAACAAACCATCTGTGGTTGAGACTGACGCGAGTGACTTTGCTATAGGAGCGGTTTTAGTACAGGATGGTCGACCAGTAGCTTTTGAGAGTAAGAAGCTAGAACCGGCTCAAAAGAATTACTCCGTCTATGAGAAGGAGTTGTATGCAATCGTCCATGCTTTGAAGAAGTGGCGTCATTATTTATATGGTGCCAAAGTTACGATAGTGTTTGATCAAGAGAGCATTATGTGGCTCTCTAATCGAACAGAACTTAAAGGTCGTAAGGCCCGATGGGCAGAGACCCTTCAGGAGTTTGATTATGAGCTTAGGTATAGGAAGGGAAAGTTTAATGTGGTGGCTGATTCACTTAGCCGCATGCCTATGCTCAATGGACTGAGTTTTACTCAGATCACTAGTGAGCTACTTGAGTCCATTAGAGGGAAATGTAGGCTTGATCCTGCATATTCCGAGATTTGGGAAGCCATAGAGAATGGGGATCGTGATATACGGATTTCCAGTGAGGATGGAGTATCGACGGGTACTCAAGAAGGATTCAAGTGGAAGAATTACAGTGTCCATGATGGATATCTATTATACAAAGGTAAGGTGTGTGTCCCTAGAGATATTGAGATGAGACGGCATATTTTGTATGAGTGTCATGACACACCTAGTGCGGGACACCCAGGAGTTAACAAGACTTATGATCTTGTTAAGAGGCAGTTTTATTGGCATGGACTTCATAAAGACGTCCTAGAGTATGTGCTTAAGTGCAACAAATGCCAGGTCAACAAAGCAAAGCTGAGAGGTTGAGGATTGGAGGACTACTCCACCCATTGGATATTCCTAATGGGAAGTGGGAGAGTATCTCCATGAACTTTATAGTCGGATTAACTAAGACACATAGAGGGAACGACTCAGTCTAGGTAATTGTGGATAGGTTAATCAAAATGGCTAGGTTTATTCCGACACGTACTACAGTGAAGACACTAGAGTTGGCTAGACTCTTCGTAGAGAACCTATACCGGTTATATGGTCTTCCTTTAGATATAATTTCCGATCGGGATAGGAAGTTCACTAGCCACTTTTGGAGAGCGGTCTTCAAAAGGCTGGATACGAGACTTAGCATGAGTACGGCTAAGCATCCAAAGTCGGATGGGCAAACAGAAAGGGTTAACCAAATCCTAGAGGATATGCTTCGAGCATATGTGAATGAAAGGCAAACTAATTGGGAAGAGTACTTACCTATAGTAGAGTTTGCATATAATAGTGCCAAGCACTCTTCCACTGGGCATAGTCCATTTATGCTTATGTATGGGTTTCAGCCAAGAGCTCCTTATGCAGTAGGGTTGCAGAATGAAAAAGCTCAAGCTGCAAAGGACTTCTTGGAAGAGATGAACGATATGCTTATGCTTGCTAAGGACAGCATTAGGAGAGCTCAGGATAGAGAGCGAGCCTATGCTGACCCTCAAAGGAGAGAGATCAACTTTGAGGTAGGAGAGCAAGTCTATCTTAGAGTTCCATCTAGGTCTGAAACCATGAAGACGGGACCTTGTCCAAAACTATCTCCTAGGTATTGTGGACCTTTCCAAATACTTAAAAGAATAGGAAAGATGGCTTCCCAGCTCCAACTTCCAGAGAATAGTCAAATCCATTCAGTTTTTCATGTTAGTCGGCTTAAGAAAAGGCTGGGTGAATCTGACAACCTCATTCCAGATAGTGAGGTAGTAGAGCCTATTTCTGTTCAATCTATTCCACATGAGCCTGAGAGCATACTACGCACTCGAGAGAAACGGACGAGAAGTCACTTGTATAAAGAGTGCCTAGTAAAGTAAAGATAGTTCAGAAGATAGTGCCACATGGGAGCGGGTTAGCACCCTTCAGAGACGGTTTCCCAGTTTTAGTTTACCTTCCCAAGAGTTTTCTTAAGGGGAAGGATATGGGGAAACAACACGGAGACGTGACCATGTATTTTTAATATTTTATACATGGGGATTTAGTGGGAGCACTATTCCCTTGATTATCTCTTTCATTAGACCTTCCAGTACCATTTTTGAGGACAAAAATGGAGTTAAGGGGAAGGAAATGTTATATTAAGGATTTTGAAGGAGGTGTGAACCTCCCTTTAAGTCATGGAAATGGGCTCACACATGAGTGCCATGTGGCACCCATGTGTAGAGCCAAGGATTATTTATATTAGTGGAAAGAGAGTAATTCAAGGATATAGTGCGTGGCTCGGCGGCAAAAAGGTCATCATAGTTCTCCGTGCGCGCGTTGAGCTCTGAGGGCCGGTTATCGTGACTGAGTAACGCAGAGTTTAAACCCCAAAACTAGGGGGTTCACAGCAGTGATGTGGCGAAGGACTTCCACATTTCATCTTCTTTTAGACCATTTATTGTAGGGGCAACTAAATTGTTGTCGTCGATGGTGCAACCAGTGGACCCTAAAGAATCTGAAATCTCTTTCGCTTTAATAATGTAGTCATTAATGGATTGGTTTGGACTCTTCCTAAGGTTGTTTAGTTCATTTTTCAATTGAATCTTCCTTGCTTTGGTGTTGTGGAGTATAGTCTCTCACGACACTCCCATGTCTCCGTTGCCATGTCGAAATTTTGTATATAACCTATCATGGTGTTTCCTATATGTTGAGACAATGTGAAGATTACTCTTTTATTCTTCTCTTCCAACTCTTTTGGTTGCTCTTCTTTGAGCATCAACATGGTTTTGTTCATCAACAAGTGGCCTTCGATCATTACCACTAACTAAACCCCACAACTCTCTCCCCATTCATAGTTTTCTTTGTCCAACTTCTCAATTTAATTGTTATTATCAGCCACAACCTTAATTATCAGCCATAGCCTTAGTTGTTGATCTACTATTCCCCTTGAATGAAAATGAGATATGCTTGATCTTAAATCATCTCTATAACCTCCTTAGCTTGCTCCTTTACAAAGTAGTGCATAAAATTTCCTCAACATGAGTAAGTTTTCATATCATTACATTTGCTTAGCTGATTATCTTGTCATCTTTTTTCCATCATGTTATTCCTATTTT
>CM035406.1:174165519-174194046 GCA_020310875.1 Ceratopteris richardii
TGCAAAGGCACAATGTTCTTACATGCCATACCTTCACATGCACATGGTGGAGTGCTTACTCGCCAATTTATATTTTCACATATGCAAAAAACCATTGAGGATGTGATGAGTGAATATATGGTGCAAGTTATGACACACAATGAGTCAAGCTCATATCCCAAAATCACATGGACACCTTTGCATCACATAAGATTTACTCTATATGGAAAATAGAAAGGGGATTCCAAGGGTAAAAGCCATCTTAGATTAAAGCCAAATTTATAATGAAGTTTGTCACTAGCCTCCCTAAAATCTAAAAGATTTTATGTTCTTACTCCTCTCTAGATTTCCAAAAACTCTCACATGTTTTTGTTATGTGTACATAGTCGTTGATAGAGTCAGAGTGAAAAATGGTCATCTATGCACAATTTTTTTAAAAAAATGGTATCACATGACACATATCAAAAGTTAGAGAAGGACATCCTCTCTTCACGAAGTTCTTATCACTCATCATGGGAGAAGATGACCTTCGGGTGAAGAGAGAGATATCGATAGCTGCTATCAAGCCTGTGTACACGATGCTTCGCATTGCAAATATGGAGGTTAGCACTCTTTGCCTTGAATATGAATATATCAACAATTTATAAGATTTCATTCAGCATGTCAAAGGGCTATATGACACAAAGTAAGTTTATTGCTACTTGTTTATTTTTTATATTACATGTGTTTACAACTTACATGTATTTATTGTTTATCTGATACAAAGAAGGGTTTGTCACATTGTCCAAAGTCAATGGGATTGGTTTCATAAATCAATCCATGCATGTGTTCATGTTCCTCACCCATTGTGAAGATGCGAGGAGCAACGCACAAATGATACCCTTTTGATGATAGTTGCATCGAGTACATGACATGAAAGATAGGTAGTCATGTAGCTCTCTTATCTCATCTAGACGATGAGGATAAGATTCCTTAGCACAACTACTCTTAAGAGATATGTACATTAGACTCGTCGCCTCACTCGAAGGGATAAATCTCATATAGGTATAAATTATAATATATAAATGAGCATGATGATTCATGAATCATAATGAGTATATGATTCATTGTAGATTCTAGTTTCTAATACATTATTTTATGAAATTCTTTTGTGTAGATGATCCATGATTGTCATCTACTAGTCGGTCAGCAAAGTATTCTTCGAGACCAAATGGACGAAGTCATGGACGGAATGGTGCGACTTTATAGAGAGGGTACATGATTGGAAGGAGTCATCAACCTCATCTTCTAGTGGAGATGATATCAACCCAAAAGTTGAAGGGTTTGTAGCTCGGTTTTGACATACAAAGTCAGATAGTCCGTCATCGTGAGCTAATATATTTGATGAGGTCCCATAAAGCATGACTCCATAGATGACACTAGGGAGTAATCTTAGACTATTATGTTGTCCTCTTAAATAGTGATCACTTTATGGTTTTATATATGACATTCATTATATGGTTTTCGTATGCCAATGACATTCATGTATATCTTTTACTTTTCATGTAATGAAATGTCATTGATCATTATCTCATTTATAGTTTAAATTGCCATATGGATCATGATGTAAGTTTGTACTCTATTTACATTTTTATTGTACATGGATGAAAACTTAGAAGTGCATTGCTACTTTAAATTGCATGACGTGCTCAGAAATCAGTGAGCCCACCTAGTCGATGTACTATTGAGTGTGTACAAGGTTATAGAATACGTATTTTATGTATATATGTTTAATAGGTATTGTGCATACCTTAGGTACAAAAAGAATCTCTCTTCATGAATAAAGACCTCAACTTTTATTTTCTTTTTTCCTTCTCTCTACAATTTAAATGATTTAAATCTCACCTTTATACTACGCATATGAAGCCAAGAGATTATCACGTGAACTCAACAGGTAGAGGAGGAAGCAAATCACTTAGCCTTGGGCATGGAGAGAAAACAAAATAAGCCCAAAATTTAAAAAGAAATAGCTTCTTATTCTTGAAAAGTGGAAAGAAGAAAGACAAGAAGACATTGGAACAAATCATGAAAACATCCGCATGGGTATAAAATCAAAAGAATAAAAAAGAGAAGTCCTACAGTGCATGATGGATATAAAATAAAAAGAAGATGGACTATTTTGCTCATACATATCCAAAGGATGAAGAAAATGGTCTCCTTGTTTTCATGTGTTGTAAATATAAATTAAGTAAGAATGTAGTCTTACAAGGGAGTATTTGAGGATATATACCCATACGCTCAAATTTATCCAAACTTACAAACCAAAGATAATGGACACAAACACAAAAACAGAAAATACAACACCAACAATAAGAGATTGCACAAAAGAGTTAGATTAAGATTGCAATTAGAATGAGAAATGGGAACAAGAAAACTAAAATCCTATGCTGCACGATAGACTATTTCTTTGATTTACAACCAAATAGAGTGGAGAAAGTAATCTTCTCTGTAATGGTTCGCAAACATTTATTTGTGAACAAATATACTCCTTCAAGGGGGAACGAAGGAGGGGAAAGGGAGGGGATCAGCCATAGTAGAGTCCAAGATCTGATATCATAAAGATCTCTCTCTCTCTCTCTCTCTCTCTCTCTCTCTCTCTCTCTCTCTCTCTCTCTCTCTCTCTCTCTCTCTCTCTCTCTCTCTCTCTCTCTCTCTCTCTCTCTCTCTCTCTCTCTCTCTCTCTCTCTCTCTCTCTCTCTCTCTCTCTCTCTCTCTCTCTCTCCCCCCAAAAAAAAGCTACAAGAAAAAGTTAAAAATTGAAAGATCGTTGTATCATCCAGGAAGATGATGTTTTGTGTGAGAATTAAGACCAACATGGTGTAGCTACGCGCCTGGTTTTCTTTAGGTTAGGTAAACATTTTCTTTAGCTCTAAAGGGGCGCGAAGCTATTACCATGAAGTTTTCTTTAGAAGCGATCCAAACTGAAATGAGACTCTTGTAAATCTAAGATCTCTTCCCAACACACCTGATATATTGCAGCTTATGTAAAAACAGCAACAAAACAAATAAAGAAGTGATTTGATTGATTGAACCAGTATCAAACTCATCAGTTACATGCGAGTATCATACTGATGTGGAATACCACAAACATCAAATGGATACTTATTGAATGCACAGACAATCATATAAGATATGTAAAGTTGAATGCAATGTAGTCAGATTCTCAAGGACATCATGGCAAGCACCTACCCGCATAGACATGAAGATACGTTAGGGCATGTGAGACATCAATTGCAATATCCAAACGAGTGAACAAGTCCAACACAGTGCCAAGTTCACCTGCACAAGTGCACATTTTATTCAAGAAAAATAGATACATGTCATTGTTATAGAAAATACCTGCAAATAAGTGATCTAAGCAAAAACATACTACTTACAATCAAGATGTTGTCGTAGATTTCCATTTGACACATATTCTTCTACTATGATACGTTCATTACCCTCTTCCAAGTACCCGATTAATTTCACTAGGTTGAGATGTTCCACTCCTGCAAGCATATTAACTTCACTGTGAAACTGACTAGTCATTTTCGACTCGAAAATATCCTGCAGAAATAACAAGGATTTCAGATGACTATAACATCTCGTAAGGTGATTATCTACATCAGCATGCTAATGAGAGCTTACAACTCTGAGAAAATGCACATATTTGACATTAATACCAGAGCTTCTATATAGAAATGCTACTACATACTTGAACAATACGTTGAATCTGGCAAACACACCTTTCTTGCCCGCTTGACAGCCACTATCCTTCCATCAGAAAGTTTTCCTTTGTAAACCACACCAAAGCCACCTTGACCGATCTTACAAGAGGGCGAAAAATTGGATGTTGCTTTATTCAGTTCAGCAATAGTAAAAACAACAGCTATTCCATTCTGCCATTCTGGAATAGGATCAGTAACAGGGTCTTCCTTTCCATTGCTTGCTGAGAGTTTCAAAAGCAGCAGGCCAAAATTGAGATATACAGATAGACTTGCTATCCACTGATCACTGTCTTGCTAGGCATAGCACAGTACTTACCAGTCAGATTATCGTCAGGTGGTCTATTAAAGCAAGTACGCAGAAATGAAAAGCACCCATTCGAAGGCTCCTGCCCTCCCATTGAAAGAAACTCTCCTCTTCCCCCAAGTTCTGCTTTCCAACCTTCTGATTTTTTTCGTGTCAGCTCCTGTTCTCAGTTTCCAAAATGTTTCATAAAGGTATCTTGATGCATTTCCAATTGTGATGGTCTTGATAAAAAAAAACTTAACATGAGAGCAGGAATATAGAAATAAGATGAAGAGTGAGACAGAGGTAGAGAGAAATATGCACACTATGAAAGGGGAGAAAGAGGATACGTTCCATAGATAAGCATCTCAAATCAATCAATAACAATTTCCAAACAAATGACAACAACGTATAGAAATGATATGAAAAAGGAGTATATAGAAACAGAGAAATATGCACAGCATGGAGAGGGAGAAATAAAATCGCATTGCATTGATAACTATTGCAAGCAAATCAATCCATAAATATTTTCTGAATAGATTAGAAAAGTTTCTCTTTTCTGTTTTTTTTTCATGACAGAGAAAGGGAGGCGATCGAAGAACTCAGCAAGCTTCATGAGTCTGCAAATGTTACTAACATGCAAGCATATGAGAACAGAATGGATGGAACAAAGTGCACAACCACGACTTCATCATGTATGATCCTACAAAAGTAAGCGCATTTAAAACAGATCTGATTACAGAAGTTTGGGAGTTAGGATGTTTGTGAGGAAAGCAAGCTACAGAAACAAAACACAGGCAACAATATTGTTCATCACGTTATTCTAACGAAGAATTGACAACCGAAGTATAACAATCAACAGCTCGAGCAAATTACACTTCTACATTAATACTTGTTAAAGAATGCCACGCTCAACGTTGAAACGTTTTTTTAATTGATTATGTTAGTTTGAAGTTAGGTACATGTAAAAGCTAAGATAGAACCTTAATACATTCTGCAATGAAGGTCCTTAGGACTCATGCACTAAAGTGCAGCCCTACAGGCATGAAATCAAAGTTGAACGAAAAACGGTCACAATCGCCACACCATCATTGCGAGGGTTGAAAATAGAATACCTGAGCTTCAGATTAAACCTGCAACAGAGCCCTCGGTTACTGCAAGTAGGTAGTTCTTGCGATCTGAATTCCAAGAACAGAAATCCGAATTTCGATGAAATAAGGCAGAAAAAAATTCATGGGATCGCGAGCAACGTCATGAAAGTAGAAAATAAAGGCTTAACCTTGAGAAAGCCTATGCGACAGGATTCGTCGAAGAAACAGCGTTACAGCAGAGACCCGTCACCCAGTATGTGACCAGGTCAACGGCAGTAACCGGGTCAAGTCCTCAGTTAAATGAGCTGGAATACAAGATTCATTCTCGAGTTCCTAACCTCTCATCCGAGCTGCGTAGCCTAGTGGTTGACATCTTGAAGCTGTAGGAGGATGTCCTAAGTTCAAGTCCTTGCTGGATATGTCCATGAGATTCTCATGATGGGTGCCTCTACCTTACGAAGTTGGGTGTGTGAGTGTGTATTTCCAATTCACTGTATTCTCAAAAAAAAAAAAACGGACCGACCCAGGCCCATCATCCATGGAGCCTTTGGAAATTTTCTTTCTAAAGTTCTTTTCTTTTTTCTTAAAAAGGAGGTTCGGTAGGTTTCTACTTCCTCAGCTTTAACTTTGAAAGTACAACTATATATATGAATGGGTATAGTACTCATGGGATCCAGTATTCCACACAAGAAAGGTAAGACAAAATTACAATTCGTTTTAATTGGTCTAAACTGGCCTAAGCAATTACATGTGGGTTGAAGTTTGAACATAGCCATTTCTTTCTAAAGTTCTTACATGTTGGAGGAGCAATTTACTTCAATTCATAAAAGAGCCCATTAACATGGCTATAATGGAGGAGGGACTCTCAAACAGGTTAGATTAGAAGAAGGCCTTTTGGAAGATTTGGAAAAACATTTGGATCGATAGCCAAGGACTCTATAAAGATCTCTCATCACTAGAAATATAATTAAGCTTTAAAATCTTAAAGAAATCTCCATTTTCTAGGGAGAATTAAGATTCAAAAGAGCCTTTTTTTGCATTTATGTTTGTAATTCAAGACAAGTTATTTAGTTGAGTTTTGTGCTTTTTTTTCAATAAGAGAGAAGGTATCACATATCACCTTTTTTTTTTCTTCTCACTATGGGCGCTCTCATTTCTGTTTTCTACATGCAAGTTTTAAAAATTGAAACCTCAAACCTTGATAGGCATCTCAATCTTTATGAAGCTTGAGCTCTATAGATCTAGCCATAGTCTCAAATCTAGTAACCACCAAGTCACACTTCTTTTACAGTTTTCTTTCCTTTTTAATGCAAAAGTTTAAACTACATTGAATATAGAAAACTTAATTACAATTTATAAAGCAAGTTTATGAGCATGTCATCCTCTCATAGAGAGATCCACTTCCTTTCAAGTTTTTCTATTTAGATTACAAAATTTGTTGTGAATTGTAAGGGTGGTTGATTTTTATAGTTCTTGATGCTTCTTTCTAAGATCGTTAAAGATTTTCTTTATGAAGAGCTCTTTGGGCATATTACCAAAATTATTGGTGCATGTTTTCTTCCAAATTTTTCACAATGCCTAGCTCTTAAGCATGTTGAGCATTTGACCACCTTCCCTAGAATAACTTATTGCCAAGAAAACTTTCAGTTGAACTAGATGACCCCACAAATAGCATTCCAAACCTTCTTGCTTTTTTGAAAGAGAAGAAGACATGTCCAATGTCTTCCACTCACCTAAAGCATCTCCTACATCATAATGGCAACTTGCAAAGAAGCATCTCTTACACCACAATGGGAACTTGAAAAACTTGTGTTCTTTGGCCTTGATCGAGATGCCACAGGGAGAATTGACTAGAAAAAGTATACTTTCTTCCTCTCGCTTAAAGGATACCAAAGGCCTTGAAACTTCAACTTCAATCTACTTTAGGAGCACCTAATGCACTTCTTTCTATTCTATGGATTTCTTTAATTTCATTATCATTGTTCCATTTTTAATCTCTCGAGTGGGGATCACTTATAGATAAAAAACGCCTCACTTATTCTCTCCCAAAATCCAAGATACATTTGTTCAAGGGGCTCATATCATTGTATTTTATTTAATACCAAGATCAATTCCTCTTATCTGATCCAAACATTCTTATCATAATTGGATAGATGTTTCTAGTTGTCAAATCCATTGGACTAGAGTTTCCTCGATCTTGAGATTTCCTCTTGCTTCATTGAACTCATTCATAAGATAGAGGACCATATCAAATAACATTTTTTTATGTCAATCACCTATCTCCATGCATTAATGAGGCAAAAATGGAGCCTCGTATGTTCTCTTTCTAGAGAGAAGTCGCCAACCCAAAACCTTTAGGGGCTGCTTTCAAAGGGGGAAATGATGGGGTAATAAGGTTTTGGTTTAACAAATGTAGGGAGCCTATGAGAAAGAGAATTTACTAAGTTTCAAATTATAAGTTGGGCTCAAGAATCATTAATGCATGATCAAGCCTTGATCATCCATTTTGCAAGTAGTCTATGTTCCAAGTCATTCACATTGATAATCTCCAACCCTTCCTTATCCTTTGGCAAACCATCAATGTTGCACTTTATCTTGGGGTAAGGCACCATTTTCTAATCAACCACTTGAGAGGAAAGGCTTGATCCCAACCAAGGCATTACCTTATGGGATGGGAACAATTTTCGTGACTCTTTTGTTAAAGTTCAATCCTTTAAGGGATTTGAGAATTGCTAATATATTTCAATAGTGATGTGTGTGAACACACTTAGGACCATTGGTGTACTTTTGCCCCTCTTTAGGAGTTTTTTTCTTGAGCTTGTATACACACCTTTAACTCTAATGGTCTTTGTCTATTCACTTGGTAATGCATTCATCATTGTTTTGTTCTTCAAGATTCTTCTTCTTCTTCTTCTTCCTTGTTGTGTTCATGTGCTTCCACAAGCCTTGAACTCCAAAAATTGGTATCAGAGCAGGTCACTAAAGTATTTTGATGGTGATGCACCATAGTGAACTCTCCTTCTTGAGAGCTCCAAGACGATATCCTCGTGCTAGAAGCCCAAACTCTGGCACTACACTCAATCCTCCACATAGGGGTTGTAGAATGCACAAAAAATACACTATACAAAGAACACGAACATAGATTTTTTAGGTCATATAAAATGCGGTTGAACTTAAAGTCTCTAGCTAACCAGGCCACTATATGTTTTATTAAAGAACATATACAAAAGTGTCCAATAGCCATTTGGCCTTTCACATGGACACTAACGATAACAATCTCCCATTAAAGGCCAATATCGCCAAAGTTACTATGGGAGAAAATAAAAAATAATAAAGAATACATGAGTGTAAGTATACAAACTATACCTCCCACTTGATGGGCATGTTGCACAGTATACAAGTAAGTGTGTAAGATCATGAATCAAGTAACCCCCATCAAGTGACAACAATGTTGAAAGTTATCTTATGGTAGAGCTTTAGTCAAAGCATCTGTAGCATTATCTCGAGTATGAATCTTCTCAAGAATAATGTGCTCAGTGGCTAAGAAGTCCTAACAAAGTGATACTGCACCTGAATGTTCTTGGTCTTTGCATGATAGACCAAATTATTAGCCAATGCAATGGCACTCTCACTAAACTGAGCAAACAAGGTACATGCTGAGGTAAACCCATATCACAAGCAAGACGAGAAAGCCACAATGATTCCTTACATGCCTCACTTGATGAAACATACTCTACTTTTGTGTTGGAAATATTTGAGCATTCTTGAAGATGAGATCTCCAAGAGATAGCACCTCTAGCAAAATGAAAAATGTACTCTGATGTAGACTCACGATTGTCTACACAACCAGCATAGTCAGAATTTGTGTAACCAATAATGGATGCTTTCCCTCTAGCTAAGAATAAACATGTGTCCTTAGTGCCACTGCGATATCTCAAAATCATCTTGATTGCTTCCCAATGCTACTTGCTAGGATTAGACATATATCTGCTCACAACTCCCACTCCAAATGCAATGTCTGGACTCATAGCTACCATAGCATACATGAGACTACCAACAACAAACTGATAAGGATTTTCCGTCACAAATTCCTTTTCTTCATCTGATTTGGGGCAATCCCTTGCTCAATTTCACATATGTGGGTAAAGATGTACTCAATGCCTTTCTACCTTGCATATTGAACCTATGAAGTACTTTGGATATACCACTTTGAGACAAGTATATGCATCTTTTACTCCTATCACGAGTAACGCACATGCCAAGAATATGTTTGGCATTCCCCCAAATCCTTTATATCAAATGTCTAACTCAAGTTCTTTTTTAGAATTGACAAGTCATAAGAGGACTTCCCAACAATCACAAATCATCGACATAAAGTATCAAGCATATTTCACAAAAGCATCAAACTTTTGGTACCATTGTCTAGGGGACTGTCTAAGTCCATATAAGCTCTTCTTTAGCTTACAAAGTAGACTTTCTTTACCAGGAACTACATAACCCTCTGGTTGTTCCATATAGATCTCATTTGTAAGATCTCCATGCAAGAAATCAATTTTCACATCCATTTGGACTAGCTCTAAGTCCTCCATTGCATCGAATCCAAGCAACATTCAAAGGGTAATCATCTTGACCATTGAAGAGAAGATTTCCTCAAAATCAACACCATGTTACTGTTTAAAACCCTTTGCAAAAAGTTGTGCTTTATACTTTGGAAAAGAACTATCTGATGTGAATTTAAGTTTATATTACCATTTACATGGTAAAGCTTCCCTTCCCTTTGGTAAAGGTACTAAATCTCAAGTACCATTCTTGTGAATAGAATCCAACTTCATGGCACACTCCCACTTGACATGATCCTCTGTCTGCATAGACTCTTCACAGAAAGAAGGCTCACTTTCATATGTTAGCATAATAAAGTCCAAATATGGAACATATTTATCAGGTAGATATGATACATGTGCAGAGCATCTCAATGGTTGCTGAACAGTAACATTTGCAAACTGATCTGATTGGAAATTCTCTTGAACATCCCTATATGCAACATTTTTATGCATGCTAACTAGAGGACTAGTATCCTCAAACACCACTCTTCTCACTTCAACCTCCTTAATGGATTGTTTATGCATCTTAGACTCATTGAAAATGACATCACTACTTCTGATCACTGATAGTGTTTCAAGATCCCATAAGCGATATCCAAATTATCCTTCTCGACCACATCCAAGAAAAATGCATTTCTTTGACTTATGGTCCAATTTTATTCTAAGATTCTTTGGTATATGAACATATGCTCACACCCAAAAACTCAAAGATGATCATAAGATGGTGGCTTCCCTATCCATAACTCCAATGCCACTTTCAAACCTTTGGCAGTACTAGGTGAGAGGTTAATCACATGAACTACAATTAATACTGCTTCTGCCCAAAAGCCTTGTGATATGTTTGCATGATGTAGCATAGAAACTACTCTATCCTGAATAGTTCTATTCATCCTTTCAGCTACACCATTTTGTACACAGGTATAAGGAGTTGTAGACTGTCTACAAATTCCTCTAGACTGACAGAAAGGGTTGAATTCATGTGAGGTATACTCACCCCTATTATTTGAACGTAAAGCCTTAAGCTTAGTTCCTTTTTTTGTCTCAACTGAATCATGCCATTTTTTGAAAGTAAGGAATACCTCATCCTTTGCTTTGATAGGATATACCCATATTTTTCTAGTAGCATCATTTATGAAAGTGACACAGTAAAGAGAAGCACCTAGTGACCTTGTGGGCATAGGACCACACACATTTGTATGAATGAGATCTAAAGGTTGAATTGAAGATTCAGTGTGCATCTTGTGCACATTCCTAGGTTATTGTCCATATTGACAATGCTCACAAAATGAAAAATAAGAGAAAGATAACACAAGTAAGTAGCCATAATGGGAAAGATTTTCCATTACACTACGTGATATATGGCCCAAATGTTCATGCCAAATACAAGCCATAGGCTATTCAATAATAGCTAACAAGTGTTTTTTCTGTGATACAAATAAAGGATAAAGTGAGCCGACTTTGCTTCCTTTTGCAATAATCATATTGCCCTTTGATATGCGAAAGAACTGAGCATAGAAGACCACCTTGTAACCAAGGTCATCAAGTTGATCAATTGACATCAAATTGTGTGATAACTAAGGTACATGGTGTACATTATGCATAGTAAATTTTCAACCATCAATTAAGTAGAGAACCACTCTTTATGTGGTGTCACATGTAAAGAAGCACCAGAATCTAGCAGCCATGTGTGGGAAAGAGAATAAGCCATAAGAGCCTCAATAGCCACAATACTGTCAAGTGTCAATACATGAGCATCATCAAAGATAGCATTTATTTCTTCAATCTTCACATTCGAAGTAGATGGTGTAGGTAGTTGTTTAACATGCCCATCATCATTTTTTCATTTAGCTTTAGCATTCTTTAATGCATAGCAGTCTTTCTTTATGTGTCCTTTCTTATGACAATAATGTCATTCGATATCCCTCTTCCTTGATTTACTTCTACTCTTATTTCATTGACCATTCTTTTCCTTGTTCTTGCTACTGCCATGTTGTTGATTCTTTCCTTGTTAAGAATCATGAACATTATATGCATCTCCACTCTGAGTGCCAACCATAGATTTTCTTTGAATCTCCTCACTCAAGAGCGCTCCACATATTTCATCATAGAACAATTTACCATTACGTGCACTATTGCTAATGGCCATGTAGAACGTATCCCATGATGATGGTAAGGTTTATAACAACATGATTGCTTTCATTTCATTATCCATATCCATTTTCTAGGCCTGTTACTAGGAGAATATAGCATCAAACTCATTTAGATGAGGAGAAACACTATCTGTGCCCTTCATGTGAAGTTCATGTAACTTTCTCATCAGATACACTTTATTTACTGCCACCTCTTTTTCATATGTTTTGCATAATTTCTTCCAAAGCTCTTGTGAACTTTCACAGTCTAACACTGTAAAGTAAACATTATCTTCCAGGTGCAATCGAATGGTAGACCTGGACATTTCATCTTACTCATCCCAATCACCTTCATCCATGTCAGCAGGCTTCTTTGAGATTGCATTTCCTGGCTTCCATTGCCTCCTCTGAATCAGCACATCTTTAATACAATTCTTCCATAGAGAAAAGTTTGTGCCATCAAATTTTTGGATCTCAAAATGGTCTTTGCCTTGCAAGTTATAGCTCCTTCTCAAAACAATGGCACTAGACCCTGATCCACCATACATGACTAAGACCTTTGATGACATGATGATAGAGATTTGAATAGAATGATAATGGAGCTAAAAGATTCCAAACACCACTAAAGCTCAAAAAAGGATGACCAAGTGTCAGATTTTGGGAAAAAAATTAGTACAATCTTCCTAGAAACATGAATTAATGGACTGTAATGACCAACCAAAAGGATTATGTGAGAATATATGTGCTCACACCAATAAGTGTATCACGGAGAAAATCAACCACTATATAGTTGACAAAACCAAAAATTTTAGAAAAAAAATGGAAGAGTATCCTATGCAAAATATGCATATGATCAATGTCAAAATCTCATAAAATTGCAACTACTCACATGTTAACGTGCATAGTGAATCAGTGACTCCACTGCATATAATCAGTTACCCGAAAGAAGCCAACTATGCTTATCGAGCATCTCTGAACAACTATCATACATCTCCTATGGTGAGGTTGGGTAAGTCTTCCACCTACATCACCAAAGAGACCCCGACATCTGGATGTCTCCCAGTTAAGAAAATCTCACCACAACCCTCTTTATCAAACCTAAAATATTTTATGCAAAAAACATAACCGCCATATCAATGACCACATGGACGTACATTAGTGGTATCCAAAGAAGCATACATAGTGTGTATGTGCTCAATGTATGCAGTAAAATGGCACTAAAAGGCTGAACTCACAGCCCAAATAGTAGCCAATACCTGCAAGTGCTTGTCAACTCTATTCTTTAGGCTCAAAAACCTGCATAAATTTGTAGTAGTTGCTCCCACCAGAACTAAAAATGTTTCAAAAAACCTATAGATTTACTAGTGCGGTTGAAAAAACAACCCCAAAGATGAATATTTGCTATCGGAGAAGTACAAAGGAACACTCTGTGATGTTCTTGAACTTGTGTAATGAGAACTATGTGCGAAAGTACCCCAAAACGACTCCAAAAATCACCTCAACAATGCTTCAAAACAATCTTTGCGAGCAAAGAATGAAGCTTTAAGGGCCCAAAACATGCTCAAGGTAATGTTAATCTTAGTCTTTCCCCTTCTTCAAACACGACAAGAGTGTAGCTTAGTGGCAAGAGATTGCCAATTCAGCGAGCTCCAGGGGGGATAGTACTAGGATGGGTGACCTCCAGGGAAGTACCAAGAACCTCTATCTTCCTTGATCGTTCAAGTCCTCCCTCACACACAACCAATGGCACCAACGATGACTCGGATGACAAGGTCTATGCCTTGGTTGCCGCCTTTGTCATAAGCCTTGGGTGGGCAGGTGGGTGCTCTCTTCACTAGCACAAAAGGAACAAAGCTTTTGCATGTGAATGCTCTGATACCAATGACGTATTTTGACATCGATGCACCACAGTGGACTCCCCTTCTCGAGAGCTCCAAGATTTTATCCTCTAGTAGAAACCCAAACTCTGGCACCACACTCAGTACTCTACACAGGGGTTGCAAAATGCACAGAAAATACATAGTACATAGACCATGAACACAAATTTCTTAGCTTGTACAAAATGCAGTCAAACTTAGAGTCTTTGGCTGACCATGCCACTATATGTTTTATTAAAGAACATATACAAAAGTTTCCAATGGCCATTTGGCCTTTTACATGGACACTAACGATAATAGTCACCGTTTTCTCTAGGGCATCATTGAAACCCCTATGGTCACAGTCTCAAAATTGCACAAAAAATGTTGGTCATAGTTGAGATGATAGGCAATTCAAAATTTCTTTGCTATGTTGCATCAAAATTTTGATTTGAGCTCGTTTTGCCCTCCAAATGCACTATCATAGTCACTATGTAGGCAATTTTATCCTTTTGTGCCAAAGCTACATAGACTTTTTTATTCACAAGTACAAGCATGTCTAGCAAAGGTCAATTAGGTATTTGTCTTTGAGATATAGTCAATTTTTGGCATCAAGGTATTTATTCATTGACCATGTTTGAAAGGAATGATGTATTCCATATGTTGGTTGTTGAGGATAAGGTGGATGGTACTAATTACCCATTGTGGGGATACATGATGCATCATGTATTGGTAGCAAAAGGCCTATGGAATATTATGCAAGGTATTGAAAAACATCCTACTACACTTACAACTACACTAATTGAAGGTTATGCAGATGGTATTGAAGGTGATGACCTTCAATTTTCTAATTGTACTACAGTTCCTCTTGCACCTGTTGTAAAGCAACGTCGTTGGGTTGGTAGAGATGCACAAGCACATGCATTGATAGGTTTATCTATAAAACATACCATTATCCCTTGCATTTGCTTCTACAAGACACAAAAGCTGCTTAGGATACTCTTACAACATTATACCAAGAAAGAAATGAGGCTCATGTTGCTCATATTTGCAAATAGTTTGAGTGTGCACATATGAATAAAGGAGATTTAATGGTTAGTTTTTTGACAAAGATCAGAGATTTGAAGGAGCATTTGATTTTTGTTGATGATTAGAATTTTGCTTCTATTCTTTGGTTGATGATGAAAGGCAATCCAAATGCCTTAACCTTTGAGGAGGTAGCCTTTGTTTAATTGCATGAAGATCATTCTAGACAGATTAGGTCCATTATGTGTGTTGTAGATCAAAATTTCCTAGTTAATTAGAAGGGCAAAGGTCAATGGAGCTCATCTACTAGTAAGTAGAGATATGCTAAGCTACACAATCAAAGAAGGGAGAGAAAGATGACAAGAAGATAGGAAAGTAGAAACAATTTTGCACATATTGTAAGGAAAATGATAATGTCATTATGAGTTCTTCCAAACTGGCTGAAAAAAAGGCAAAGAAGAAAGAGGCTAGAATGCTTGCTGTGGAGGCCTCTACACCTTAAATAGAGTCTATTAATCATGTTCAGAATGAAGAGTGGGCACTTAATACTAATTGAAATTATGAACCTATTGATATATTTTGGTAGTGATGTGTGTGAACACACTTTGAACCATCACGGTAATTTTTTCCCTCTGTAGTAGGTTTATTCCCCCAGCTTCTATATACACCTATAACCCTAACAGTTCACTAATCTTTGTACATTCACTTGGAAATACATTCTATATTGTGTTGTGCTCCAAGTTTCTTCTTCTTTGTGTGTTTTTTGTGTGCTTTCACTGACCTCAAACTCCAACAATTGGTACTAATGGCTTCATCTAGGGCATCGTTGACACCCCTCCACTCATAGTCACGAAATCGCACAAAATTGATGATCATACTAGGGGCAATAAGGACTTCAAAATTGTGTTGCTTTGTGGCTAGTTTCGAACTTCGAACACGTTATCACAATGATTGTGCATGCGATTTCATCCTTTTTGTGCCAAACATATATACAAGTTTTGGTTCTTCAATACAAGGGCCTCAAGCATGCTACATGTCTAGTAGAGATGGACAAGGTATTTCTATTAAACATTTTGAGATACAATCAATTTTTTGGATTAGGGTATTTAGTCACTAGATATGGTTGGAAGCAATAATGTATTCCGTATATTGATTGTCGAGAACAATTACCCATTGTGAGCATATTGATGTGTCATGTATTGGTAGCAAAAGGGTTCTCGAATAGTGTGCAGGCGTTAAAAAACTTCCTACTAAACATTCAAATATAATTATTTAAGGTGATGCAAATGGTGTTGAAGTTGATGATAGTCGATTTCTTGGTCGTGCCACAACTCATGTTGCAAGTACTATAGAGCAACTTCATAAGCATGCACAAGCACATGCATTAATAGCCTTGTCTATCAAACATGCCATTAATCCTCATATTCTCTCCTACAAGACAACAAAAGATGCTTGGGATACTCTTACAACATTATACCAAGCAAGAAATGAGGCTCATGTTGCTTACCTCCGAAAACAATTGGAGAGTAAGCATATGAATGAAGGAGGTTTGATGGATAATTTTTTGACAGAGATCAAAGATTTGAAGGATCATTTGATTTTTATTGATGAGATCTTGCGAGGTAGTTCACTTATGCAGATTGTTCTTAATAGTCTTCTAGATTTTTATCAGAGTTTTGCTTCTACTCTTTGGTTGATGATGAAAGGCAATCCAAATACCTTAACAGTTGAGGATTTAGTTCTCTATTTTGTTGAAGGAAGGTTGGACAGGTAGAATAGGTTAGTTATATGTGTTAGCTAGTCTGATGGGCAAATGTAAATGGAGCTCATCTATTAGTAAGTAGAAATATGATAATGTTGCACAATGAAACTAGGAAGCAAAAATTATAAGAACACAAAAAAGAAGAAACCGTTTTACAAGTACTATAAGGCATATGATCATGTCATAAAGAGTTATCCTAAACTAGTTACAAAGGCGACAAAGAAGAAAGAGAAAGGAATGGTTGCTATAAAGGCCTCTACACCTAAAACAGAGTCTAGTAATCTTGTTCAAAATGAGGAATGGGCATCTACTAGTGTTTGTAGCTATGACCCATCTTCTCATGAGTAGTGTATGTCTATAGTAGACTCGAATGTTTGGTACTTTGATAGTGGTGCAACTAGACATATTACCTCGTAGCCTAGTTTCTTCAATTCATTTGAGCCTGCCCCTACAGGGAATAATGTCACATGTGCTGACAAAACTCATGGGAGTTGGTAAGATCATTTTGACTATTGTTGAAGGTAGTTCTTGCACATTGCCACAAATCAAGAAAATTATGTTGTCAATTTCAGCATTAGCCAAGATTGGCTTATGCTCATGATCTCTCAAATGGTGATGTTATTATTGCTTCTTGCATTTTATGTCATGGGTTCTATAAGATCACATATATGCAAAATCTTTGAACAATCTCTCAAATGGTGATGTTATTATTGCTTCTTGCATTTTATGTCTAGGTTGTATAAGCTCATAGATATGCAAAATTTGTGAATGATTTAGCATGCGCGATTCAAGATTCTCAGGTTATCTCACATGCAAAGCTTTGGCAATCACACTTTGGTCATTTGACTTTTGCTACTTTGCTTTGCCTGCAAAAATTTTAAATGGTGTCCTCTCTGCCCAAATTTGAGGCCCTTTGTAAACATGTCTATGAAGATTGTATTTCGGGCAAAATGAAACGTTCCTCCTTCCCATAAGATGGTTTAATTTGAGCTGCTCATAAAGTGTAGCTTGTTCATAATGATACTTATGGTCTTATGCAGACACCTTTGTTTGGGAACTATCTTGTTGAGCCCATAAATGTCATATTGGTCAAAGTCAACTGCAGTCAAAGTCAACAGGTCAAAGTCAACAGGTGCAAAGTCAAAGTGCGTAAGTGCAGGTGTCAAAGTGCACAGGTAGTGCACAATGAATTGTCCACAAAGGGTAAACTGGAGAAAATAGGTTGCAGGTTGCAGAGGTACTTTCTCTAATTTCCCTAAGGTTCAAAGTGTGTTTTAAAGTGTTTTGGAAGGTTCAGGTGAACCCCCCTTATGTGCAAAAGTGAAGAATTAAAAGGAAATGTGAAGGCATGTGAAGCGGCAAAGTGTACGCACAGGTGAAAGTATGGCCCCCCATTAAAATTTTTGGTTTTAGACTAAAGTCACTACAGGACAAAACAGTGAGTAGTTGGCTGCCACTTGTGAGAGCCATCTTGGGACATCAAAGTGAGCACCAAGATTCACTTGCAGTTAGGAGCGTACGTGATCGGCACACTAAAATCAAGGAAGAGCCATTTCTTGGACCAAGGTTAGAGTAAGCAAGAGGGCATAGGCCAAGTGGAGCAAGAGAGGGAAGTGCAAGAGTCACCAGAGTACGTCGCACAGAAGTGGAAGTGCAAGGTGCATAGAGAGTGACCAAGGATTTTGGTGCAGAAGTGTGCTAAGCTAGAGTTCCCCCAAGTATCTCAAGGTCCTTTGGCAGTGTACGCTTGCCGACAGCAGATATTCACTCCTCCCCCCTTTGTGGAAGCTTGGTGCAAGGTGTGCACAAGGAGAAGCTTGAAGCAGGTGGAGGTCTGTTGCAGAGGAGGTCGGCAGCAAGAGGACATTGGAATCTTGGATATCTTGTAATTGGGCACTCTGTGGGATTGTGCACAGAGGTATTGGTGTATCTTGTATTTCAAACATTGTACTTTTCTTATTGTAATCAAACGGCAGAAACTTCCAAGGTGTATTTTCTCTTTTGGTCTTTTCATTTTCTCCTACAAACCCTCAAACTCCTTCTTGTCAAAGAATCCCCCAACAAATTTGGCACGCCCGGTGGGAC
Source organism: Ceratopteris richardii (assembly GCA_020310875.1). Taxonomy (NCBI): domain Eukaryota; kingdom Viridiplantae; phylum Streptophyta; class Polypodiopsida; order Polypodiales; family Pteridaceae; genus Ceratopteris; species Ceratopteris richardii. The sequence goes on from CM035406.1 coordinate 174,184,078, forward strand.
CTCCAAGGAGCTTTGAGCATAGGAGACTATATATTGCCATTGAAGGACAACATTCCAGTGTCGACAACATTACTCCAGTGGGCCAAAAGGTATATCCTTTTATCAAGTGTCTCATTTTTAAGTGGACTATGAATAGCTCATGACCGCGACCCGGTCACAAACCTTGAGAATCAAGTGCAAGCAGACAAGAAGAAAGACGAACCGAAGATCAACAAGTCCACTTTCATCGACTTCATCGGTAGGAAGCATGGCAGGGCAGGTGGACCTAGAAATCTTGCTCTCCAGGTTAAACATAAAATTCCCCTCCTTCAGAGGTTTAGCCCATGAGGACCCAGATGAGCACATTCGACGATTTCTTTCATTATGTAAGACTAGGGGACTAATGGGTAGGGAAGATGCTTTCTTGATACTCTTCCCCGCCACATTGGAGGGTCTGGCAGACAAGTGGTTTAGTCAGTTTGCCGAAAATCACTTTACCTCTTGGGATATGATGAAAGAGGCCTTTAAGAATCAATTTCAACAGGGCAACACGGCTGAAATCATTATAGAAGAATTGGAAAACTTGAAGTTGGGTCCAGGAGAGAAGTTCCCCGAATTCGTGACCAGGGCAAAAGCATTAATGGCCAAATTACCGGATCCACCACACGACTTCTTTGTCAAGAAGTGGTTAGCCAAACCTTTACCTGTGGTCACCCAATGCAAAATAAAAGAGTTGGTGCTACCTACAGCCTCCATAGAGGAGTTCATCACCACGGCTACAAGACTGGAGCAAATAAGGCACCAATATGGGACAACTTCTTCACCACCAACATATGGTACAGAGATGGAGGATCCAGTGACCCAGCTGAGGAGGGAGTTGGAGGGCTTAAAGAGAAATAAGCCCTACAAAGAGGAGGAGACTGCTGTGGCTCAATTGAGAAGGGAGATTGAAGCACTCAAGCTTCAAAAGGAAGAGGAGGCCCAAGCAGAGGAATTAGCTCAGCTGCGACAGGAGTTGCAGGAGCTCAAAGGAGGGGGCATCAAGAGTGGTCTTTGGTGTTCCATGTGCAGCAAACAAGGGCATATAGTAAGTGAGTGTCCTCTGTTAAGTGTAACTTGCCAATTATGCAGGAAGGTTGGCCATGAGGCCCATGAATGCCAATCAAGAGGAATGCCTGCAACGACATACTGGACCCAAGGAGGACCCCCAACAACCACGAATGTGATGGCTGCACAAAATCAAGGTAACAACTATAACCCTAGACAGAGAAATAATTTTGGAAATGGGCCTAGGAGGCCAATAATCTGTTTTAGGTGCGGAGAATGTGGGCACTACCAAAGTAGGTGCACCCTACCAGAGAATGCACCTCCTTGCAGGAACTGCCCTGAGGCCAGAGACCATTATACATATGGTTGTCCTAAGAATCAAGCCTCTTCATCAGGGCCCCATATCCAAATGATTTCTGTGAAGGAAGAAGAAATGGCAAATCAAGTTAAGGTGCCATCACCATCTACCAGGGTGGTGCAGTTAGAAGAAATTGACTCTTTTACTGTGCAGACAAGAAGCAAGGGGATGGCTCCAGTGGACATGGGTCAAGAATCATTGATTAATGGATTAAACAGAGACAAAGGTGTGTCAGAAGACCTAGCCACCACAAGTGCAGACACAAGGCAAAAGGAAAATTGCACAGGTACCAGTGATGCCATTGGACATGCATTCAGCAGGGCTCATGAGGAGTTGGATAAGTCAAATGGAGCCCAAGCTCTTAAGGAATCAGAAGCCTCCAGACTGCTCAAATCCATGAAAAAGGAGGTTAGTATTTTTGATTTAATAAAGATGGATGGGAAGTTCAGGTCAGAACTCTTGCAGATAATTGATGAAGCTTCCACTACAAGTTTGGTGGCAAAGACTGCTGTTGTACATGAAGGAAAAATTGTAAGGGAAGCACCCCTTACAGATTATAAAAGTCCTCGGCTGACAGTATCTATCAAGGGTCATGAATTTAAAGGAGTTATTGTGGATGGTGGTTCTGGCATTAACTTGATGCCTGAACATACAATGAAAAGAATTGGACTCCACCCTTCAAGGCCTGCAAATTTCACTGTCACTTTGGCAGATCAAAGCAAAGTAAGGCCCTTGGGAGTAGTCCCAAAAGTTCCACTTGAAGTACAAGGTAATTTATTCATCCTGGATTTTGTGGTTTTAAGATTACCCCAGGTTGAAGGAGGATTTCCTCTCTTAATTGGACGACCATGGCTGAGGCACGCAAGTGTCATTCATGATTGGGGCAAGGATACTATGTGGGTACAAAAGAAAGGGCAGGAGCTGACACAGATTCATTTAGAAGAGGGCCCAGATAATCAAGGAAACACTAGCATGATGCAAGCAGTTGGAATTTGCATGGAAACAGAATCGGAGGATCAACCCCAAATAGATTTTGAGGAAGAAGAGGATATTCTAAATTGGCTCCAAGCAGGCAACTCTTCCTCTTGTTTTGGAATTTTTCTTAATAATTGTTGTACAATTGAAGGTTATAATGAAGATAAGGAAAAAGTCCAAGTTGATGGATTGGGAGAGCCCATTACAAACCACAGAAGGGGCAGGAAGACAACCCTCAAATGCATTTTTGAGGAGGATATGACTACTACAGAAAATGAAGTTAATAAAGCTAAAGGCAAGGTAAAAGATTCTAGTGAAGAGTGTTCTTTTCCACTTCAAGAAATACCTGTAGGATGGATGCAGGATAAGGAAGAACAGATTGAAATCCAAAACACCCCTGCTTATGAAGCAATGCAAGAAAAGCTAGAAGACAAAGACAAGGAAGGAGAGGAGAAGGAGGATACTCTGGTAGAGAGAAATCCTGTCCAAGAAATACAATTAGGCAATCAAGACAATGATCGGCCAGTTTTGGTGGCCACTTGGTTGTGGAGCCACCCAGGGCTCCTTGAAAAGGTAAAATCATTCTTGACCAAATATATAGATGTTTTTGCTTGGCATTATAAAGACTTAGAAGGAGTGCCGGCAACTTATGGAGAGCATAGAATCCCTCTGGTTGATGGAGCAAAACCTATAAGAGGGAAGAGTTATAGACTTAACCCAAAATATGCTGAAGCTGTCTATGTGGAAATCCAGAAGATGGAGGATGCAGGAATCATCATTCCTGTAGAACACTCAGAGTGGCTCTCCCCTATGGTTATAGTACCAAAGAAGAATACTAATAAAATCAGAATTTGTGTTGATTTTAGAGCACTCAATAAGGTGACCATTCCAGATGGTTTCCCAATGCCTTTTGCAGAACAGGTCATTGAAGAAGTAGCTGGGCATGCCTTATATAGCTTTATGGATGGATTCAGTGGCTATAATCAAATATCAATACACCCAGAGGATCGAGAAAAGACTGCTTTTATCACACCTTGGGGAACATATGTGTATGTAAAAATGCCATTTGGGCTCAGAAATGCCCCAGCCACCTTTAACAGAACGGTCAATCTCATCTTTGGCCCCCTATTGCTGGAATCACTTAGAATCTTCATGGATGACTTCTCTTCGTTTTCAGGATCTCACAAAGAAACTCCTCTAGATTGTTTGGACCACCATCTGAGGCAGCTGCATAATGTTTTCAAAAGATGCAGAGAAACTAAGTTAAAGCTCAATCCAAACAAATGTCATTTTCTTGTGACAGAAGGAACTCTCTTAGGACATGTGGTGTCAGCTAAAGGTATGGCCCCGGATCCTGACAAAATCATTTCTATCTTAAAGTTGCCTAAACCTAAATCCCCTAAAGAGATCCAGAGTTTTTTGGGGCATACTGGATACCATAGAAGGTTTATTAAAATGTATGCAGAGATAGCTAGACCTCTGGCTAGACTTACAGGTAAGGAAGTACCTTTTAAATGGGAAGAAGAGGAAGAAAAAGCATATCAAACATTGCGGTCCAGGTTAGTGTCTGCTCCTATTTTGATCACACCTGAATGGTCAAGAATCTTTCATATACATGTAGATGCCAGTGCCTATGCCGTGGGGGCAGTTTTGACACAACCTAGTGAAGAATTTAAGATGGACAGACCAATTCAGTATGCTAGTAGAATTTTGACTAAGGCTGAAAGGAATTACAGCACCACTGAAAGGGAAGCCTTAGCAATGGTTTTTGCGGTCCAAAAATTTCGTCATTACTTGTTGGGAGTAAAATTCGTTATTATAACTGACCACCAACCTCTCAAGTACTTGCTCAACAAACCACAAGCCACTGGTAGAATATGGAGGTGGTTATTGTTATTCCAAGAGTTCGATTTTTCTGTGGTCCACAGACCAGGTAAAGAGAATGTTATGGCAGATCACCTTTCCAAAATCAACATGATGGAGCAAGTTAGTGGAATCAATGATGATTTTCCAGATGCTCATCTGTTTGCTGTCCAGGCCCAAGGTTGGTATTATGATATCAAGAATTTCATTAAAACAGGGATGTATCCAGAAAAGGCTAGTGCTGTGCAAAGGAAGAGATTGCTACTCAAGAGCAGACCATACACCTTCCTGGAAGATCAATTATATAGACAGGGAAAGGATGACAGACTTAGGAAGTGCTTGGAGGAAGAAGAAGTGAGGAAAGTCCTTCACTCTGCACATGAAGGACCAGGTGGTGGGCACCTTCCAGGGCATATTATGAGTCAGAGGATATTAGATGCTGGTCTATGGTGGCCTACACTATTTAAGGATGCAGATGAATGGGGAAAGGCATGTGATGTTTGCCAGAGGTGTGGACCTAAGCCCACAACGCAGAGACATAACCCCTTGATTGTTTCCACTTCCTGGCAACCATTTGAAAAGTGGGGGCTGGATTTTGTAGGGCCCATCTATCCTCCGACGATTCCAAAAAGAGAGAAATATCTCTTGATAGCTACCGATTATGCGACCAAGTGGGCTGAAGCTATTGCTTCCCCCGACTGCACTGCCCAAACTGTTGCCGATTTCATTTATAGTAACATCATTTGCAGGTTTGGATGCCCATTTGAAATTTGTACAGATCAAGGTACACATTTTGTCAATAAGGTCCTGCAGGAGATTTTTAACAGGTATAGAATTCTACATAGGACTTCTTGTGCTTACTATCCAAGAGCCAATGGACAGGCTGAATCGACAAATAAAGTTTTGATCTCAATGTTAAGGAAGGAATGTATGTTACAACCCACTTCCTGGGGCATTGCTTATCAAGGTACCCTATGGGCATACAGGTTAGCTTACAAAGAGGCCACAGGATATTCTCCATTTCAACTGGTTTATGGAATATTGCCCATTGAGCCCTTTGAATTTTTACATGGCTCACCTAAGATAGCATACATGCAGGGCAAAAAAGACTGTGATGTCTCTCAGAGAATAGGGGCCCTACATAAAGTGGAGGAGATTCGTCTCCTAGCAACAAAACAATTGATCGAGACTCAGATGAAGAGGAAAGAGGCACATGATCGACACCTGTGGAACAACAACATTGAAGCAGGCATGTTGGTTCTTCTCCATAGACCTAACCTTCATACACAACTGAGAGGAAAATGGCTTCCAAATTGGGAAGGACCTTATAGAGTCAAAACAATGCTAAACTTGGGTGCTGTGGAGTTAGAGACGCTGAAAGGAGAGGCCTTGCCACTGGTCAACATTTCAAGGTTGAAGGCCTATCATCAACACACTTAATGACGTATGGATCACCTGGAACTGTCAAATATGTCCAGGTTGTACCTAACTTTCTCATCATATTTTGCTCAGTTTTAGTAGTTTTCCTTATCAATTTCATCTTTGTTATTGGTGTTTTTAGAAAACCTAGAAGATATTTCAAAACCACGGCCAAGCAAGCTTTTTTTTGGGAATTTTCTAGCAATTTTAGCATTTTTCTGGCAATTTTTATCCCTTTCCGATGTCTTTTTATTGCCCAATTTGAGGAATAAATGGAGGGTCTCTGTGGTTTGATGAAGGATTTTAGGCTCAACATGTAGAAAATTTCATCAGCATTTTTTCAGAATTTTTTTTAGAATTTTTTGGCCAATTTTTGGCATTTTTTTCAGATTTTTCCTTGATTTTTCTCTAAATTGGGCTATTTAAAAATTATTTATTAAAAAAAAAAAAAAAAAAAAAAAAAAAAAAAGCCCCCTAGGGAATTTGGGGGTTCCAAAAAAAAAAAAAAAAAAAAAAAAAAAAAAAAAAAATCCCCCCCCCTCCCTGCCCCCCCTCCCTCCCCCCCCCCCCTCCCTCCCCCCCCCTCCCCCCCCCCCCCTCCCCCCCCCCTTTTCCCCCCCCCCCACCCTCCCCCCCCCCCCCCCCCCCCCCCCCCCCCCTCCCCCCTCCCCCCCCCCCTCCCCCTGAGACGTTCTAACCCACGAAAAACGTAAACCAACAAAAGGGACACCAAGAAGATTGCCAGAACACGTTTATATTCGATTAGCAACTCGTGTTGAAGAAGGCAATGAGAGCTTGGTATGAGGAGTACTAGTACCCCTCATAGTTGCGCACAATTTGGCGCCACAGGGCATACCCCCCAAGCACTGAAAAGGGCTGGATAGAAAAACAGGCTGTGACATCCTCCCCCGGCTTGAAGAGCTTGGTGTCCTCAACAAGCGGGTTCGGGTCTTACAAAAGTTGGTGTGAATACAAAGTTTGGGAACATTACATGGGGCTCATAGCCAAAATGGCTTAAGTGTGGCGATAGTATTTTCGGACTAATGGATGGTCGGGTCCGAAGGTGTTGGCCGGAAGCCAATCCGCATCGACTAAAGGTCGTCCTTTGAATTTGATGAGAAACTGTGGGCCTTCGCGAGTGTTCCGGTCCCGTAAGATAGCTTCCGCCTCGAACTGGTTCTCTCCGTCGTGCAGCACCGGGATCTCGCGTCCGTACTTGGCGTCGGGTTTGAACCGCTTCAGGAGGCTGACGTGAAAGGCGTTGTGAAATTGCACATTGTCGGGCAGCTCCAAGCTATAAGTGACTTCATTGATGCGCTTCTCCACTTTGTATGGTCCGTAGTAGCGATGGTTGAACTTCTGCGTGATGTTCTTTGGCAGAGTGATATTTCGTGCGCTGACGAGGACAAGGTCGCCTACTTGAAATTCTTCGCCGGGTCGTCGTTTCTTGTTTGCGTAGCGAGCCATGCGTTCTTTGCTTCTTTGCAAGCTGGACTTTGCTTCTTCTAACTTTGTTTTCCATTGATCCAAGAAGGCGCCGCAATCAGGGTCTGTTGTTGCAAGTGTGGAGTCTTGTGTGAGAGCCAAGGGCGTGATTACCTCCTTGCCGGTCGCCAACTCGAATGGTGTCATCTTCGTGCTTGAGTGGACGGAAGCATTGTAGTGAAACTCCAGAATGTCTAAGTGCCTCGCCCAATCCTTTTGGTCCGTTCTGACATAGTTTCGGATGTAATCTTCGATCGTCTGGTTAACCCGTTCGGTTTGCCCATCTGTTTGTGGGTGATATGATGAGGAGAACCTAAGTTGCGTCCCCAAGAGGCGGAAAAGCTCGGTCCATAGCCGACTTAGGAAACGGCCGTCGCGGTCTGACACTATGGCGAGGGGCAACCCGTGATACTTCACGATGTGAGTGAAGAACAGTTGAGCCACGGCCTTGGCGGTGAGCGGGGGCTTAGCCGGAATAAAGTGTGCTTGTTTGGTGAAGTAGTCCACCACAACAAAGATGGTGTTGAAGCCCAAAGATGGTGGGAGTTCGGTGATGAAGTCCATGCTAATCATGTCCCACGGCCGGTTGGGAATTGGGAGTGGTTGCAGAAGGCCGGCAGGCTTCACTCGATCTTGACGGACTAACTGACATGTTGGGCAGGTTTCTACATATTCTTGTACTTGTGCCTTCATGCGGGGCCAATAAAAGTGTTTATGGAGCGTCTCGTAGCTGCGATTTTGACCTCCATGGCCGGCCACTTTGCAATCATGTGCCTCCCACAGTAGCTCTTTGCGTAGCTCTACGTCGTTCGGTACATAAATTTTGCCTTTGCGGTGGAGAATGCCGTCTTGTAATGTGTAGCGCTGCGGGGCTTGAGCCATTTGCATCTCCTGAAGTATTTCTTGAACTTGGGCATCTTGTGCTTGCGCTCGTTGAATTCTGCCTCTCAAATCTGAGGATACGGTGGACATCGCCTGGAGCTCGGGTCTTCGACTAAGTGCATCTGGCATTACATTATGTTTGCCCGGCTTATGAATGATCTCGATATCAAACTCGGCAAGAAAATCCTGCCATCTTGCTTGTTTTGGACTTAGCTTGGGTTGAGATGTAAAGTACTTCAAGGAGATGTTGTCCGTGAAGACCGTTGTGTGCTTGTCGATAATGTAGTGCCGCCACTTGCGTAGGCAGTGGATAACAGCTAACATTTCTTGCTCGTGTGTGCTCCATCTGAGCTCGGGGCCGGTGAGTTTATGCGACTCGTATGCGATGGGTTGTCCGTCTTGTAAGAGGACGCCGCCGATGGCTGAGCCTGATGCATCTGTGTGAACTTCAAACGGTTTGTCGAACTCTGGAAGTTTGAGAACCGGGGCATTGCACATAGCCACCTTTAATGCTTCGAAGGCTTCTTCTTCGTCTGCTCCCCATTTGAATGGCTCCTTTTCTTTGACCAACTCCAAGAGCGGGGCCGCGATCTTGCTAAAACCTTGGATGAACCGGCGGAGAAATTGGCAAAAGCCGATGAATTCTCGCACCTCTTTGACGGTCTTCGGGGGTGCCCATTTGAGTACCTGCGTCTACTTTCTGGGGGTCGGCGTGGAGGCCCTGTTCGGAAACGATGAACCCCAAGAATTCCACCTTCTTCATGCAGAACTCGCACTTGCTTGGCTTGGCGAAAAGCCGACGTTGCCGTAGTCGTAACAAGACCGCCCGAACGTGTTCATAATGTTCCTCTAATGTTCGGCTGTAAATCAGCAGGTCATCGATGTAGATGATGAGGAAGAGGTCAAGCATATCCCGGAAGCCGTCGTTCATCTCTCGACAGAAGGTGGCCGGTGCCCCTGTCAGCCCGAATGGCATGACGAGCCACTCATAGCTGCCGTAACGTGTGCGGAAGGCCGTTTTCCTCGATGTGTTCCTGTGCCACCCTGATTTGATGATACCCGGATCGGAGATCTATGCGCGTGAAGTATCGTGCCTTGCCCAGGCGATCTAAAAGTTCCTCCATCACGGGTACGGGATACTTGCTCTTGATTGTTCCTTTATTGAGTGCTCGGTAGTCGATGCATAGGCGTAAGGAGCCGTCTTTCTTTTTCACAAATAGGACCGGGGCTCCATATGGGGAGCTACTTGGTCGGATGTATCCTTGCACTTCAAGTTCCTGTAACTGCCGCTTCAGCTCCTGAAGGTCGGCCTCATTCATCCTGTATGGCGCTCGCGACGGTGGCGGGTGATCCGGGAGCGTGTCGATCCGATGCTGGACATTACGTAAGGGGGGGGAGACCGGGTGGGAGGGTATCCGTGAGAACATCTGAAAATTCTTCCAGTAGCATCTGGAAACTTGGGTGCCCAATCTTCGAGACGTCGATCGGCCGTGGTCCCGTCTCCTCTGCGACCGGTCTGAGAACACATAAGTGTGCGATTCCGCCTTGATAGACTGCTCGTCGAAATTGCTTGTGTGATAATGGTGCTGGCGTGTGTGTGGAGGTTGACGTTCGAGCTTGTGCTTTCTCTTTGCTAGTATGTTTCTGCTTAGATTCCCTTGGTTCATTGTCAGAAGGTTCCTCCGTACGGGGAGCCTGGACACGATTGCAGTCGACGACGATGGCCTGCCCATTCTGATCGAGAAGGACTTTGTCTACCCCTTTGCCGAAAAAGGAGATCATGTGTTTATCCATAAACTCGAGGCCAAGGATGACTTCGAATGTTTCCATCGGTATAATCAGGAAGTTCAGGTGACCAAACCATTGGCCTAACATGACCGGGACACCGTCGGCGTAACGCACATGACTGGCCTCTTCCCTGAGCAAAAGACCACCGACATGCGGAGCCGTTTACTGATCTT